>PUFA01002354.1:0-28223 GCA_003508835.1 Eonycteris spelaea | reverse complement strand
ATTATAAAGTTTTTTATATTTTATTAATATAGTTAATTATTAGTTAGATATTAGCTATCATTCAATTGGGATGAACACTACCATTCTTTGAACTCCACCTTGTCTTGTTTCTTATCTTTCTTAATAAATAGTTTATTTTCACTGTCTTCTGTAAAACCTCGTTGCCTTAAAATTCTTTAAATATTCTTTTGTTAGTGGTTTGCATGTTACAGTATACATTCTTTACTCATTAAAGTCAAAAAATTAATACTTCTCTACTCTCACAGACAGTGAAAAAGCCTATCTTCTACTTTTATTTACTGCTTATACAGCATTTGCTTCTTTGAATTCTAATACAAATATTTATTTTAAAATCTGAAACTGTATTATTTTTATTTTATTCACTCAATAGCTACATAGAAAGACCCACAATATTTGTTTTCTGCAAATTTTATTTTCTTTTCATACATTCAAATTTTCATCCAGAATAAATGTTTCATCTTTAAAACACTCTTAAATATTTTCTTTAGTTAGAATTAATATTCTCTCCTTTAAAAAAAAATTCCTGGAAAATATATGCATTTTGCCATCATAGTAAAAAGGATATTTTCACCTGTTATTGAATTTAAATTTTGTTTATCTCTCTTAAGTCACTAGGTATTATGAGTATAGAAATAGTCATGCATACCAATATGTGTATGCATATATATACATATATGACATATATATATACGTATATGACATATATATATATATATATATAAACACAAGACACTAAAGATTACATTATAGCTACTTGTTATTTTGAGTAATTTTAATTGTGGCTTTATATTGTCCAAGTTTAGATTTCATTAAAGTTAAATGCCAGAAAAAACTATAGTGTTACATGTGGCAAAGGACAAGATATATGTGTGTGTGTGTGTGTGTGTGTGTGTGTGTGTGTGTGTGTGTGTGTTAGTTATTTGTATATAGTTATTTAATTGAGAATATCAAAGGGAATGATTACAGACATGTGTATCAATTTTAAAAAGGCAACATTAGAGTTTTACATTTTTGTGTCATTAATAAATGATCTAGTTGTTATAGTTCTATAATTCAGTAATATAGGAAAAAAGATTATTTCATTTATGAAAATGTAATGTTTATTGAAACAAATTGGCAACACAATATATCAGAACATATGGAATACAGCAAAAGAAGTCCTAGGAGGGAAGTTTATAGGAATAAATGCACAAATTAAGAAGCAAGAAAGAGCCCAAATAAACAATCTCACTCTATGCCTTAAGTAACTAGAAAAAGACAAACTGAGCCCAAAGTTAGTAGAAGTTAGGAAATCATAAACATTAGAGCAGAAATAAATGAAGTAGAAAACTGAGAAACAGTAGCAAAGAGTAACCAAACTAAAAGTTGGTTCTTTGAAAAAAATAAAAATATTCACAAACCCTCAGCTCGACTAAGGAAAAAGAGACAGGACTCAAAGTGACACAATTATGAATGTAAAAGACACAACTGAAATCAAGGAAATTCAAAGGATCATTAGAGGCTACTATGAACAACTATATGTCAACAAACTGGACAGCTTAAAAGAAATAAAAGTATTTTAGAAAGATACAACCCACCAAGACTTATTCAGGAAGAAATAGAAACTACGAACATATTAATTACTAGTAAGAGCATGAAACAGTAATGAAAAACTCCCAATGAAGAAAAACCCCGCACCATATGTCATCACTGGAAAATGTTTCCAAACATTGAAAAAAGAATTCACACCAACCCTTCTCAAACCCCTCCAAAACCTGAAGAGGGGTGAATACGGCCAAACTGATTTCATGAGGTCAGCATTTTCCTGAAACGAAAACCAGGGAAAGGCAGGACTAGAAAAGAAAACTACAGGCCCAGATCTCGGATAAACGTAGATGCAAAACTTCACATAGAACACTGACAAACCTAATTCACCAGCACGTTAAAAGGATCATGCAACTTGATCAAGTGAGATCTATAGCTGGAATGCAAGGATTGTTCAACATATACAAATTAATTAATGGGATACTTTGCGTTACTAGAATAAATGACAAAAATTATATGACTATATTGATAAATGCAGAAAAAGCGTTTGACAAATTTTAACATTTGCAATGATAAATACTCAACAAATTAGGCATGAAAAACTACATATGTCAACATAGCAAGGCCATGTATGACAAGTCCACAGCTATCATCATGCTCAAAGGTAAAAAGAAAGCTTTTTATTTAAGATCAGGAACAAGACAAAAGTGCCCACTCTCACCACTTCTATTTCACATAGTATTGGAATTCCTAGCTACAGCAATCAGGCAAATAAAGGAAATCAAAAGCATCACAATTGATAAGATAAAAGTTAAACTGTTACTAATTTCAGATGACATGATTTTTACATGTAGAAAATCTTCATGGCTCCACCAAAAGTAAGCTCTAATGAATGAATGTTGCAGGATAGAACAGGAACTCCCAAATCAGTAGCATTTGTATACACTAACAACGAGACTTCTGAAAAAGAAGAAGAAATTGAGTCCATTTACAAGAGTATCAACAACAGTAATGCAGTTAGCACTAAGATGATGGCTAGGTGGAGGACCAAAGGAAGGAGGGAGCAATTGGGGGGATCATTTTATGAACTACGTAGATGACCAGCTATAAGATAAATTAGTACCAGGTATGTAATGTACAACATAATGGCTATAGCTAACACTGCTATTTGATACTCAGTACCTCCACAGTATCTGCCAAAGATATATTACAAGACCGCCAGTGCATGCTTAAAACAAATTTTAACATTTGCAATGATAAATTCTCAACAAATTAGGCATAAAAAACTGCATATCTCACATAGCAAGGCCATGATACTGAACCCTAATATACCATTTTCCCTATACCTATATATGAAAGATTAAGTTTGTTCCAACTTTGGCATAGTAAGAGATTAACAATAATAACTAAGAAAAAAATAGAACAATTATAATAATATACTATGGTAAAAGTTTTGTGACTATGTTCTCTTTCTCTCTCAAAATATCTTCTTGTACTGTACTCACCCTCCTTCTCTTGTGATACTGGGAGATGATGACATGCCTGCATGATGACGTGAAGTGAGGCACATGCCATGGGTACTGGGACATAGCATAAGGCTACTAGTGACTTTCTGTCCCTATGTCAGAAGGGGATCATTTGCTTAAGATGATGCTGGATCATCAAGCCATGGTGATATCAATGGTTGGATGTCAGAGGTAGATAATGTCAGTGGTTAAGATCTTTTATAGCTGACGATTTTTTTGCCACATACTTTTTGAAGAGCATCAAAAATTGCTGTCTTTCTTTTTAACTCATCAGAGTATTGCTGCAGAGGTTGTAACCCTTTGTTGATCATATGGGTGACTTTAGTGCTGCATTCCATCTGATGATCTTGTTCTATAATTTTAGTAAAATACAGGTACCTTGAACACAAGCACTGTGATACAAAAACAGTCTATCTGATAACTGAGACTGCTACTATGTGACTACTCTGAGGCAGAAAGCATCCACATTTTGGATACACTGGATAAGAGATGATTCAAGTGCTGGGTTGGACTGAGAGGGAGATGGAAAGATTGTACCAAACTACTCAGAATAGCACCATTTTAAAATTTATGAATTGTTTATTTCTAAAATTTTAAATTTAATACTTGGGGACTGCAGTTGACTGTTTTTAACTAAAACCATGGAAAGAAAAATGTAGATAAGGGGGAACTACTGTATAGTAAAGTTAAGAGTAAATCCTGAGGTCTCATCATAAGAAAAAATTTTTTCCTTTATTCCATTTATTTTAATTTTTCTTTTTACAGCATCTTTATGAGAAGATGATGCTTGCTGAGGCTATGGTGGTAATCATTTCACATATGTATAAATCAATCATACTGTACAATTTTATTTCTTTTGTTGCTCATGTGCCTTTAAAACTTGTGTTTTAAAAGTCTACTTTTTCTGCCCTTCCCATTTTTTGGATAAGGAGAAAAAAAAAGACTTGCGCTTTTGTCATTTACAGCAAATATTCCTATTAAAATACAATAATGAGTTGTCATTGTAAGATGAATCAACAACAAACATAATTGTTATGTAATATTTCAATCTCTGCCGTGGTAATACAGTTCAACACTGCTTCATGTACTATGCTTCAAGAGACATTATTTTTGTCAGGCAAAATCTAAATAACTTATTTCAGAATCATAAGATGAATAAACAATTTTTGAGAACTCGGGCAGAGCTATTGAGAAAATAAATTTGGAAATTGCTGATCATTGTGAAAGTCAAAATAACCATAAAGTTGAAATGTAGTAATTCTTCAAAATATTAGTGGCAAATATCCTTAATACCTATTGGTATGAAACCTGACTTTAGATTTTTTCATGAAAATAGAAATGACATAATGAGGATAACAGGAAAAGAAGTATGTAATTCAAGGATTTAGCAACCTGCCTAAGAGTGGAATTTACACATCTAAGATGCTCTTGCCAAGGCTTAAGTTTTCAGAGTTTGTGATTGAGATGGAAGCAAGTAAACAGCATGGGTGGTCAAGTCTTTTGTCCCCTGATATCTTTTAGAATAAGACAACTATTTCTCAGAGGCACGTGCCAGTGGACATTCTAAATACACACCACCAGACAGAGAATCCTATATTGTGGAGGTGTGTGATGAGATAAACTGTCTTCAAAATAGCTCAAGTGTAAGAATTTCCTGTTCAAACTTCAAGTGACACATCAATGTGAAATTTACTTTTTCCACTCTTGCTTCACTCTGAGCCTTCATGGTGCAGCCTGTGGAGACCACAGATATTGTTTGTTTACAAGAGTGACTTGGTCTCCCACTAAAGGATGCACGCCTTTCTGGACTGCAGAAGGCATGTGTCTCTGCTCTCCTGTCTCTATTAGCCCATCTCCTGTAGTGGGAGATTACCAATGCTGGATGTGATGCAACCTAGGTACAATTAATATACAATCGAATAAAAAAAAAGTTTGTTTATTTAAGTAGTTCTGGGTAAAAGATAGAAATAAAGTATGACAATGTTGGAGGATTTCTTAAATTATTCAAATTCTTGCCTGTGGAGAATTATTCAAGTGTATTCACACACGCATAATTGGGTGTGTAAACCAAACAATTTAAAGTAAAATCCTGTAAGAATTACAAGAAAAAAGTTACTTTTAGATTTTTAAATCAGTACAGACATAATTATAAGTAATGGTTTATATTTAGCCTAGACTTTAAAAATAGATTCTTAAAATGAATTATTTGAATTGTGAAGATTTTATTACTCATGCACTCAGTTAAGTAAAAGCCGTTGGCTGTTATCAAAATCAGGATGAGTTAGCTCTCGTGAAATGCTAACTTAAGCTTAATCATAAGCAATCAAAAGATTTTTTAAAAAATTAAACAAAACTCTGTAAGAAAAGATACCAAATTTATAAAGAGACTCTTGTCTAATGAATTCTATGACAGGGTATAACTGATATGAGTTAGAAATAATCACATGATAATTTCTTAAAATAATAATCAGCATAAGTCATTATTGAGAATTTATAAAAGATTAAATATTAAGTGTTTTACAAGCATCATATCTACATATTTTTATTTCCACTTCTCATTACTAAATTAGCTTGCCAGACACCAAGGGACTATTTAAAGATCATATATTATCAGCTTCAAAGCTGGATTTATTCTAGAACTCAGAGACCACAGAGTCCATTGATGGAACTATTAAATGACATTTTTGAGTCATTACCAATTCTTAAAAAACCAAAGGTGCGCTCACTGACTTTGACATCTAGAGGGTCATTTTGGAAGTGTGAAGCGACAGTGTTCTTCTACAAATGATGTGCACATCTATTTATCATTTCATAGTTTTATATCTTTTTCCTTTAAATCAAATGCCAATTTCTCGTGTTACAGAAAATCCTTAAATATTTTGTTGTTGTTTTTGTGTCAGTATTGTTTAGGATTTGACTTTGTGTGTCTGTAGCATTTTGTCAAATACAAAATATTTCTTTAAAATTGTAATAATTCTCATATCTTTACATATTCAAAATAAAAGATCATTTGATAACAACTCATTCTCTTTACTCAATAACTGTAAGTCACCAAATAAAATGAATTTAGCACAGGAAATGACCATATATGCCAACACTGCTAATCTTCATCTTTGAGTACTCAGTCTCTAACCAATATTGGATTTCAGAATTATCATCAATATTGTGATCCCTTTTTTCCAATACAGAATTTGAATTTTTCATACAGACATGCTAGTAGTGTTAAAATATTTCTATAGTCTGACTTATATTGAGGATATTATTATTTATGAACTTTATTGCTCACTAATTTATCACTCTTCAGTGCTCCAACTAATAATATATTATCAAACGTAACATATCTTTGAAAAATGTTTTAATCACAAGACACTTATTTAAAGCTCTAAGGCATTTAGAACATGACCTTTAGTTTTCTCAACTGGAAATGAGCCCAAGACTCACCCTTTACTCCACCCAGTTTTACTCTGCTAGGGATCTCGTCAATGCACACACCATTTATTCTTCAGTACACTTACCTCACAGCACAGTGTGGACTCCACTAGCTGCAGAGATGAGTAACCAAGGCGTAGCCTATGCAGACCTGAACGTGGCCAAGTATTCAAAGAGACAGCAAACTAAAACCTAAGGGCACAAAAAGCTCCACCTCAGTAAGTGAGCAGGAGATAACCTACGCAGAATTAAACCTTCAAGATGCTTCTCAGGATCTTCAAGGGAATGACGAGAGAAATAGCACTGCAAAGGTCAAACATTTAATAGACACACAGTATAACTGTTCCAGGATGTGTGGTTGGGTTGCAGAGATGTGAGGATAGAATAGAGATAAATTCACATGTTTTTCATTTGTGAGGATCAGAACTTAAAGTTGGAATACAGTGTTCTCACATGATCTCTCAGGAATATTTTATTCGGTATCATTGTATAAGGCCCATTCTTTGACCGACAACTCATGGAGCACCAAACACTTTATAATAGTGCATGAACTTTGATTTAATGTATGCATTTAGATGAAATGTGAATGTTTTCCTGAATATGCCCAAGCTATAAATATCAGAATGATCACAGAAATATTTTATATATATATATACTTACATATATATATTCTGATTTCATAACCTGAGACATGCTTTAGGAGACTAAAAGATCTTATTGAGTAAAACGAATTCATTCTTGAGATTGAATAAATATAATTTTGTAAGAGATGGTGAAGTTTTGTCCTTTAGGGTTTGAAATGCTTTTCCCCAAACTCTTTTATTACTCTATTAATTTTTCTTGGTAAAATCCACTTTATCCCAGATTATTCTAATTCTAAACATGCCAAATTTCAAAGTGAGATACAAAAGTAGTATGATTCATTTAGATTGTTGAAAATATTATTTTTTTAGTAATAATTACTTTGCGTATTTTTTTAGCTACCTTAATCCCAGAGCGGAATAATTCCTCCTCAGTAACAGGAATTCAGAAAGGTACAGAATGGTTTTCAAATTTCTGATATTAGTAGTTGATACTTTGTCTCTAACTCAGGGTAGATTAGAATAGTGATAGTTTTTTTAAAAACCAAATTATAATATTGGGTAATAGATATTCATAAATAATAATTTTAGGAGAATGTATATATTCTTATGCACCAATATGAAGGAATATTTATTTAAAATAATCATACCTATTATTGCCATTTGGCTGGAGTTTCCTCCTAGTATACTATGAGACAAATAACTTTACTATTCTAAAAAAGTGGCTTTGTTCATTGACATTCAAGACATGTGTTAGAGTGAATATTGTTGCTTGTGTGTTTTCTTTATAAGGGCACATCAATTAGGGGCTGAGCGGCTGACCCTTCTCTGTGGCGACTGTGTTTTGTTTCATATGTTCCAGCCGGTGAAGGTGCATAGATATGTAATGCACATATTTGTTTATACTTAGGCAAACGTAAATGAATTTTTATTTTTTAAAATTCAAATTGTGTTTTGATAATTTCTTCAGCATATCATTGTGGCCGTCGTACAAAGGAATGGATTCCATATTCCAACAATTGCTATTATTTTAGTACTGAAAGGAAAACATAGACTGAGGGTTTGACAGCCTGTGTTTCTTCTAAGAACTCTAAGCTGCTTTACACAGATAAAGAAGAAAAAATGGTAAGATTTTCAATGTTGCCAACATTTTATTAAAAGATTTTTTTTGTCTATTTGATATTGTAGAATAATTCATATTGTTGTATACACTTGTAGTTTATTTTAAAATCTGTTAATATACCATTGTTTGACACTGATATCTTTCATTTTCACTTTTATGCCATTAATGAACATATGGTAATTACTAGTTCTTAGATTTCATAGACAACCATGTTTTATAATTGCTTTTCTCTCTAATAAGTTTTACTGCTTAGTTTTACAATATATCATGGAAACTAATCGTATCGTCTTTGTGCAGGTTGAGTACAAGCTGCAAAGACCCATGTAATTACGAATCAGACCATGAAACAAAGTTTCCGGTTTGCAGTAGCCCTACTCCTGTGTATCTTCTCATAAGTTCTCCCTCCTTACATAACCATTATTCTGATTTTCAGTATTAAAATTATCTTGGCTTCATTTTGAACTTTATATAATGAAGATCATTCAGTACGCATTTGATGTGTCTCCTTTATTTCCATACGACATTTTTGCAAATCTACAATGACGCATCATATTACGCAAAATCTATAATTTATCTGATGTTTTACCCTTTGGTGTTGTAGCATTATTTCTAAATCTATATTAAATTTAAAAATATATATCCAGGTACATATATTACATTTTTAAACTTTTGTTATTAATGAAAATAAATTAATAAATTACGTATAAATTACAAAGTATAATACAAAGATTTGTTATTTCTAAGTCTACAATGACGTGAATAATTTCACCTCTATTTTGAAATTATTTGATTTGTTTTAGCCTTGATTTGAAAATGAGGATTCAACAACCCAGGTAGCGAAGTGCATAAGGCAGAATGAGTCAGGGACAAAAACCAGGGGAACTTTGATTTAAAGACTTAACCATTAGTTGGCAGTCACCTACAAAGAGGGGATAAAAGGAAATTATAAGGAATACTGTATGGTTAAAAAGAGTAGCAAAAGGTGAACTCATTTAGGAGTCAGGCCTGGTACTTGAGGATGATTTATAGACTACATTGCAGGCAGTGTGGCTGCAGATGACTTTATGGCGGACATGTTCACTGGATTGCCCTGGCACAGGGCAGTTCCACAGGCTGAAATGTGAGGATGGATCTCAGGCTGTGACTGACAAACAGGAAACCTCCCTACACACTGTGACAGCAGGCAGAGGCTGGAGGAGGGAGCTAAGACTGACACTGGCCACAGAAACTTGCTGGAGGGTGAATGCCACGGGACTTCCTGTGTGCACGCAGCTGGCAACCACACCACAGTGGCCAAGGAGAGAAAACACCATGAAACGAGGAACAAGAGCCCGTTCTCTGGCAGTGTCTCTCCAGTGCCTTTTCATGACAAAACCTAACATCATGTGAGCTGACAAGATAGAAAAAGGCATGAGATCTGGCTCCATTATCTCAGAAAAGACAGTGCAGGACAGATTTGGAAATAACAAATTTGAGACTAATAAATTAATTGGCACTCAAGGTTATTATGCAGCAATTACAAGGTTGCTAATAAAGCCACTTGCATCTGTCCACTTGCTCACAGAAGGGAACCAGCATGTACCTTCTGAGGCGATTTTGGTGCAGCATGATCGATGATTAGATTCCCTTTTTGGTAGAGACTGGCATTTTCATGGAGTATTATCAGTGTCCTTTGATATTTTTTACGTGTCTATTGTTTTCTTTACTAGTTTCAGATATTTTTTGAAGATATCCTGTTTTACGGAATTCTCTATCTCCTCATTTGACCCTCTTAATTACTATGCTTAGAAACATATTTAATGGAAAAAATAAAGTGTTAATAATAAAAAAAATTGAAAAGGTAAATATATTTGTGTAAATAATACACAAACTAGTCATTGATAGAACTTGGGAGTGAACATTCATAATTTGACCATGATTCAGATATATTTTTACTGTAATTCAATTATGAGAGGGAGAGATCCTATATGATTTGTAAAATAAATTAATATTTATATACACCTATCGCTGACTGTAAGTGCAGTTTTCATAATCTCTGTATTTATGTCTTATATTCATATAAAGTATGTGAATATTCAAAATAAATTCACATATTATGTGAATAGTTGCTGTATGGAATTGCTACAGTTGTGTTACAAACAACTCAAGATTGCATTGTCATTTAAAAATAAGCATTCATTTCTCATTTACCAGTTGTGGTTTTGCTGGCTTTCCAGTTGATATGGTTGGGCACGTATGGACTCGGCTCCAGACCACAGATTCGGTTCAGATCCTTTTATGTACATTTGATCAGTGTACAAAAGGGAAGTAAGCAGTATGGTAAAGTTGAAAAACTTGGCAGGTCACTTGAGTGTAAATTCTGAATGCACCGTATTAGCCTAGTGACACAGTTATTATAACTGTTCTGGCTTAGTTTTCTCTCCTGTAAAATATGATAGAAATAGTGTCTTATTCATGGATTATCCGAGTAACATTTGAAAAGCCCTCGCAAAAGCACTTGTAAAGCACTTCCTGCCACATACGTATTCACTCCATCTCCGTTATTTTTACTTAAAAACTTTATGCTTCATTCCATTGCCTGTGACATGACGATAACGATAGCCACCAATCAGAGCCGCTCTGAGAAATTTGTAATATAATGCCCAAAGAGCCTTAAAAAAGCCTAATGATATTAAGTTCTTACAATATACGATCTTTTCATATTTTCTTCCCCAAATATTTAATAATGTCAGATTTCCCAGATCTGTGCTCTTAAACTTTCTTCTTTCACCTATTAAATCTCAAGTGTTTCAATAAATTTATTCTATCCAGCATTTAAAGTATAATCTGACTTAACCAACTTAATCATATATTTCAAAGATATTTTCATTCAAAAAGACTGACAAATTCAATGTATCTTATGAATGGACGACAAATGAGGGTAATTTTTTTACTAGCCATGCTTTCCCTTATTAGAATCAAGTTGCAATGACTATGCTTTTTTTTATTGGTCAAGAATCCAGTCTTCTCCCCCAATGTATTATTTTGCACATATCTAAGGGCTACTGTTGTTTTTTGGAATTGAAGAAATTTTAAAGAAATTGTCAAGTTCGGTCAATATAGCCCTTCAAAGTTCTGAGATGTGGGAACAAAGGAAAGTTTTATAGTTTCCCAGGGAGAGACTAAAACAACCTTTTCCTTTTAAAGTTGGAGTGCTCTATTTATACATGTGTATCTCTTACCAATTAGAATGGAAAAAATCTATAACACAGAAGCTACTTAATATGTTATGATGAGGAATACCTGTTATTATCTCCCAAACTATTTTCTATATATCTAAATACATGCATAAAAAGATGTCTAAAGTTATAAATATGTACATAAGAAGCCATGGAAATACTTGGTACAGTATTAGGTCATTCCACCTCTTCCCCCAAATCTCCACCTGATATCAATATAAGGAACAATATCAGAGATAAACAAGGTTGAATTTAGAATTGAAAGAGTCACAGAGAAGTCAGGACCTATGGATCAAAATGATAGTTTCTACGGGTCTAACATTTGAGAATGTAGGTTAGGTGTGAAACATAATGGACTTGCAATTCTGGACTACAAAATTAAATAGTACTAACTTCAGTGCTCATTTTAGAGGAAGATGGTGTCCTTATATAGTTACACTATTTGGAGCAGAGCAGAATATGTGTTCTTTGCAGGGAATCAGTTCCAAGGCAATGAAGAAGGACTGTTCTATATATGTCCAATTGTGTGTTCCATATTTATTACTTAGATAATTTGTTTACCGGTAATTAATGAGTATAAAGTTATGGATAAACTAAGCCATTATACTTGATAGTGTTGCTCTTGCCTACATTTTATTAGGCTCCTCCCTTAATTTCAACCATTGTGTGTTTCTGGTTCCTCCTAAGACAATACACAAAAATTTAGCTTTGCCTTCGCTATTCAAGGTTTATATTTTCCTGTTCTATTTTCTCTTCTGTTCCAAATTATATATGCCAGTGGAAGACAGATTCCTTCTCAAGATACTGGAATGAAATTCGATAACAAAACGTAATTACTAGAAGAGTAAAATGCATAAATACATACAAGGAATAAAATGCTAGCAACAGAGAGGCACCTCAAAATTTAATAAACACTATAGAATCATGAAGTTCCCAGAAGTATAACAATTGAAGATCACTGTCAAATAGGAAAGAGACATTTAAATTCAGACGAATTTGGACTTGTGTTTCTGGTATGATTAAGGGAACTCCTACTGGACAAATCATGATAACAGTTATAAACTCTGGACAAAACACATATACACACATGTACACACACACAGGCCACCCTGGTGATGGGAAGGAGGGAAAGAGTTTGGGAAAAATAGTTCAGACATTAAGGAACAAAATTCACAAAATGAGTTACCACTTCTCGTATGAAGGAGGACCAAATTCAATTGCATTTAGTTTGGCTAAAATGCTAATACGAACCTTCCCATCTTTCCTATCTAAGAAAACATAAGGTAGAGTTGAAGACAACCTAAGTCACTGCAAAAAGGTGAAATCCCAAAAGACGAGGGCCAAAGAGTGGGAATAATAAGCTTGGTCTATAAACTCTGCCACAATATCTTGCAGACATCAAAATAGTCTTTATGTGGGAAAGAAATTGTAGAACTGAGATTTGAGCTGTCAAACAAGGCAGTCTTCAGAGCCAGTCCAGCTTCATGAATTGCCTCCTAAAAAAACAATCAATATTACTCAGATAGTCATAATTGAATCCATATATCAGAAGGCATCTAATATTTAAAGTAACTTGTATGAAGACCCAGAAAAATGTGACTCTTCTCAAGAGAAATGATAACTCTTTTATGTCTTCCTGATATTGTCTTTTTACAGCTTTTAAAATGTCTAGCCCTTGTTGGTATTTATTTTTTTTTACTGTATGTGTGTGTGTATGTTACATCTTTTTCTGAGGTGTTTATACACAGTCTAATATTTTTTTCTTCACTATTGTTTTATACCCCCAATATTTTATTTATTCCACTTGCCTACTAAGAGTAATCAGGCGAGCTGAATTTGCAACAGTTAAATTCACTTTCATGGCTATGGTGTGTTGATGTTTCAGATGAGGGGATTAGGAGCTTCACCCTGCTGATGTCAAGTTAGACACTTCTGAGATGACATATTAAGATTTTGAGCAATCATGATTTTCTGTAGCTCTTTTCTCTCTGACACAAGGGCCAGCAGTATTTCAGACAGAGGCTGGAAAATTTTTGTCCAGAAGAGAAGATGACATGGGTAAGAAGGGGATTATAAGGCATGGGCATTATAAGTATGTACATGTAATCGCGTCACTGTTCATGTCATCTCTCCTGAAACTGTAGGAAAAAATTTTTTAAATTACCAATCTACTAGAAAACAATATAAAGTGAATACAGAAAAATATATTTTGTAAAATTACTTGACATGGTAAACAAATGCAAAGGGATTCATAGGAAATTAATTTTATCATAAATCAAATTATAAACATTAATTAAATTAAATTATAAATGAAATCAGTTAAATGACAAATACAGCAAATCAGAGAAAAAAATTTAAGATCGGCTTGAAGGTAACAGATAATTAAAGTTAGTCAGATGAATGCTTAGAAACATCTTTAGAGCAAGAAATTAAATACCTCCACAAAACTCTTCAATTTGCTGCAGTGATGATCTAGGCTATGTGATTTCTTTTTGAACCTAGAAAATATTAAACGCAATGCAGTTTGCCTTGTAATTATGGCTTTGAGAGAAAGGCACTTTGTTATGTGCATTCTGGCATAGACATGGCTAATTTTATGCTAAGTGTGGCATAGAAGGTAGGGTCTCACCGGTTATGACCACTTGGTTGTAGAGTTATAAAAAAGCAGAATTCAAGATATTCACATATTTTGATCAACTACATGGTTACACATACAATTTCAGTGTTGCCAGAAGTAAGCTTCTTTTTATATTATTTATAATAAATTAACAGAACTACTACTTCATGATCAAAAATATTATTCAAACATAAACTTCCAATTATCAATATCAATAGACCAGCAAGAATGACAAACTTTTGAGGAGAAAGTCACCAAACCAAATGGTCAGATTAAGTCTAAACAGGAAATTAATTGATCAAAGACAAGATTCCAAAATAAAAGTAATCAGACTACTTGGGTTATTCTTGGGAAAATAGTGCCTTTTTATACATAGCTAAATTCTTGTTCATCTCAACAGGTACACTCTGATATAAAAGAACAAAACCAGCAGATCACTGTGGTTGAAGTTTGTCAGAACTGCTCTATCCTTCAGAGCTATTTGCCTTCAAAGACAAATAGAAAATTAAGAAGCAAAGTGGGAGGGATGAGGAATCTTCTTGAAACCATCAGGTACAGAGATTTCTTAGAATGCTGGGGGAAAATATGAATATGTAACTATTAATGTAAAATATAATTATGAATGTAAGGTAGAAAGAGGAAACTTTTAGAGATGCTCTCCTCAAGTTTTCACAGTCCAACATTTCAAATCGTGCACCAATGTAAAAAAGACAAAATGATGGTGTTCTTGAATTGTGTTTATAAAGTAAAAATATCTAAATTTACAAAGTGGTAAGAGATAGAAATGGACACAACAAAAAAAGAAGTCAGTTCCTGAGGTTTGGGTATTGTGGAGGTGCCAGAAAATTTGAAAAAGTCACAAATGGGAATTTAGAAATGGGAACAAAATCATTTCAATAAAAAAATTAGCAGAGTGATTGAATAACAGACCAGAAATATCTAGGGAGAAGTAAGTGGATTGAACTAGCACTAGAAGAAAAGAGAAAACAAAGTAGACACTATAGAAGATACTAAGAGCAAAGGATACAATTTCATCAAAGAATGACAAGATATGGAAAAGGAGGATACGTGATGTGAGAAGAGACCACAGCTGATTGTATTCAGCATTGATAATGCACGAGACACTCAGATTCAGGAGTATAATTCATCACTCTCAGAAAAATACATCTGATTAACGCCTGGTTGCATCACAGTAATGCTATTTCACATTCTCCTCCTTCTAGCTCTTTTAAAACCAATCACAAGTTGGATTTCTGCCCCAATAGCCCACTGAAATTATTCCCTAGATTCGGAAATCCAATAATCAATTCTCATCTTACTTGAATTAGCAGCAACCTTAGACAAGGTGCATCACTCATTCATCCTGGAAACCGGTTCTTCACTTGGCCCCAGGGCAATACTTGGACTTGGCTTTATCCCTGTCTCATTGCTACTCCTTTCAGTCTTGTTTGCTGGCTTCACCTCTTCCCCTTTACCTCTTCCCATCTGAGTGTCACAGGGCTCAGTGCTTGGACTTCCCCTTTTTATATCTACATGTATTTCCTGCGTGATATTAACAGTCCCTAAGTTTTAAGCCCAAATCTTATGTTTTCCAGGCCAAACCACACCATTCACTCAGGACTTAGACATCTGAGATCCTATTCCGCAGCTCTATTTGTATGTTTGATAGAAACATTCATATTAACATGTTCATCCAAACAAACTCTGATTTCTCTATCCCACATCTTCTTCGAGTATAATCTTTTCCAACTTACTTAATAGAAATACAACGTTTCCAGTTTTTAAGGAAAAAATCATTTTTGACACTTGACTTCTTTGCGCTCCGGCCACATTTTATGTTAGAATCCTGTTAACACTAACTTCAAATATGCCAGAATCCATCCATGACTCATCATTTCCCCTGTTTACTCTGGTCCCAGCCACCATCATCTGTAGTCTGAATTATTTTGAGTGTCCCTATTTTTGACCTCACTTTGTATTTCACTTCAGCAGTCAAAATGACACCATTAAATATAGTGTTCCTCATCTTTTCAAACCCACAAGTATCTCTCCACGCTTCCCAATGAAGAAGCGAAAGCCTTATAAAAAGTATAATCTGAGCCCTATTACTTTTTTCATCTTATCACGGTGTTTCTCAACCTTGTTTCTCCCACAACCTCAACCCGCTAAGGTGCCTTTGCAGATGTGTTTTCTTAGTCCGTGCCCATGAAAGTTCACAGCCACGATATGTAACATATTCTCTATGTACTTTGTGTATATCTCTGCTTTCTACATAAAGTAAGATATTTTCACTACCCTCAGGGATCAGTTTTCACTCCCTTGTGGAGCACACTCCCCCCGCTGAGAAGGCATGCTGGAACACTGTTCCCTTCCCTCACTCTGCTCCAGCTCTGCCAGCCTCCTTGCTGATCCTCGAAGATGCCAGGCATGCTTCTGCAGGAGGAAATTTCACTACCTGTTGGCTCAATTAGAAATGCTCTTCTCTGTTTTTACGCATTGTTAGTTTTCACACCAACTTCATGTTTTTGTCCAAATATCATATTCCCCATGAATTCCAATTGAATGCCCGTTCCCTCCCACAGATGGCGCTTCCTCTCATATTTACTGATTCTGAAAGTTTAGGAACAGAGTGCGAGGCACATGAGATAAAACATAACTAGAAAAAGAATGATGAAATGCATGAATAAACATGAACCTAGACTAGATAACTTTCTTTTTAGTAATTATTTATTTTAGAGTCTTTTGCACAGCTAAGCCAGTTGGTTAAATGTAAAAACAGCAGTCACATTGTTTCTTTTTCAATGCTGTAATGAAAATAATCTTTTTGATGACATAAATACATTTTTCCATCTTAATAGTTAAGGAAATTAAAAACGAAGCTATGAAAATCAAACTTATACCTTTAAATGATTCAGGCTTTTTTCCTCAAAAATATGAAAACTTCTGCTGACTTTTTTTTCATATGAAGCATATGATTCACTTAGCAAAGTCGTTTGCGTTGGCCTTTCTATTCTTTTGTGTTAATGAACTGCATGTTTTTAAGACCCCAACTTTCATCCCATCATTTTCTTACCTCAATTATACTTCTCAGAATATAACAGGTAATAAGTGATAACATTTCATAGGGCTTTTAAAAGTTGCACTTAAAGAGTGGGATAAAACCAGACTGTAGAATTTTCTGTTAAATCTTCTTGTATTTGGCATGTATATGTCAATTGAAAATTTTCAATGTGTGCTTTATTTTGTTACATTTTCTCCCTTAGGTGAGAGCATTTAGATTCAATCTCACAGCAAATTTCAATTATATGATACAAAGCAATTCATTATAGTTATCTCGTAATAAATTATACCCTCAGGCCTTTATGAGCATATAACTGAAAGTTTTTTCCCTTTTACCAACTTCCCTATTTTCTCCACCACATAGCCCTGGAGACCACTTTCTACTGTCTCTATGAATTTGATTTTTTCTAATTCCATGTATAAATGATACCATACATTATTTGTGTTTTCTTTCTAACTTATTTCACTAACCAAAATACCTTACAGTTTCATCCTTGTCACAAATGACAGAAATTTCTTTTTCCCAGGTTTGAATAATAATCTAGTGTGTGTGTGTGTGTGTGTGTGTGTGTGTGTACTTATAATTTTTTTATCCATTCATCCATTGAAAAAATTCAGTTCCTTCTATATCTTAGTTATTGTGACTAGTGCTGCAGTGAAAATGGCAATATTGATATCACTTTGAGATAATCATGTCATTTTTAGACATATAGCCAGAAGTGGGATTAGTAGATCATATGCTACTTCTAATTTTAATTTCCTTAGGAATGATAAACATTCCCCTTTCTTTGATACACTAAGAGTAGGATGAAAATAATTCCATCTAATTCTAACTAGCTAATTTAGATTTCATGTACTTTTTTTTAGACATCCGTGTGTCATTAAACTTGTGTTTTTGAAGTCTACTATTTCTGCACTCCTTATTTTTGTTTAAGTGAAATTAAAAATTACCTTTGTTTCCCCCTACGCTTTTGTCATTAACAAAAAAATATTTCTATTACAATACAGATTACTAGTTATGAATTAATGAATAAAATAATGAGTAATATTTCAATGTCTTTCTTTGTTCAATGCTGTTTTAAAGATTTATCTTTCACAGACACTTTGATTTTTATCAGAGGAAGTATAATCACTTATATCTAATATTATAATTGAATGCAGTGATTTTCAGTATGAGAACAGAGAATTAAGGATGATAAGTTTGGGAACTGATGATTGTTGTGACCATTATAATGAAGTTGAAAGTGTAGTAATTCTTCAGCATATTAGTGATCAATATCATTAAATACTTATTGTTAATGGAATTATGATTTTAGAATTTTTCCTTGTGATAGAAATGGCATAATGAGAGGAACAGAAGTGTGTAATGCCATGATTGAGCAATCTGGAGTAAGAGTAGAACATAAGCATCCAATATACTCTTAACAAGGCCTGGTTTTCAGTGCTTGTGATGAAGATGGAAGCAAGTTAACAGCATGGTGGTCAAGTTTTTTGTCCCAGGAATCATTTAGAATATGAAAATAATTTCTCAGAGCACTTGCCCATGGACCACGTAAATGGCATAGTGCGAGCTCAAAGTCTCCTCTATTCTGCAGGTGTGCGACATATAAGCTGCCTTCAAAATAGCTCAAGCACAGAATTTCCTGTTCAAACTTTAAGTGACACAGTAATGAGAAATCTATTTTTTTTCACTTTGCTCCACACTGAGTCTCCACATGCACGCTGTGAAGACCACGGGATTATAGGAGTAACCTGTCTCAGTAATGGATGCTACCTTTCTGGCCTACAGAGATGTGTGTCTCTGCTCTCCTGTCTCTCTACTGGCCCAATTCATTTAATGGTAAATTATAAATTCTAGATGTGATACAATTGAAGTATAGTAATATGCAATCAAATCAAAGAAACAGTGGTATCCTTATTTGTACAATTCAGGGTAAAACCAAGAATGAAATATAAAATATGTTTGAGACTATCTTAAAATATTTAAACTTTAGCCTGTGGAAAATTACTCAAGCATGCACACATGCATAACTGGGTTTGTAAGTCAATATAACTTAACGGGAAACCCATGAGCACATGACCAGGAAGAGTCATTTATGGATTTTGAAATGAATAAATATAATTATATGATTAATTACATATATGATCTTTTTTACTATTGAAAAACAATTCTTAAAATGAATTCATCAAATAATTAAGGTCAACATAGTTTCTCATACATGGACTTTGATTAAATAAAAGCAGTTTGATCTGTAATAAAAATCAGGATGACATAGTCTCCAAAAAATGCTTACTTAAAATTAGTTATCAATAATCAAAAGACTTTTTAGAAATTGAACAAAACATTTTAAGAAAAGATACCACACTGACAACAGACTCCTGTCTAATGAATTATGTTATATTAATTGATGTGAATCAGACACAATAAAATAGCAATTGCATTAAAATAATAATTAAGCTAAGTAACATATTATTGAATGTTTATAAATACCTGGTTGAGTTTAAGTGTTCTACATGTACTGTAACTTAAAATTTTTATTCCACTTTAGATTAGTAAACTAGGTTGCTATACTAAATTTAAAATTGTATATTCAAAGCCAGAATTTATTCTAGAACTGCGGAGCCAACCCGCTAATTTATTAAATAATTTATCAGATTTATTGGATTTGCTTACACAACTAAAGCTACCCTCACGACTTTGGCAGCCACAGGATCCTTCAGGAAGTTTGTACCAACGTTGTTTCTCCATAAATGATCTACACGTTTATTTTTCATCTTACGGTTTCATATCTTAACCATGAACTAAATTAGAAATTACTTGTGTAAGTCTTTTAAAAAATAATTTTTGTTGTTTTTCTCTTTATTTATTATGTTTTGGATAACTTTTCAATATATAAAACATTTCTTTAAAATTTTAATAAGTTCTCAGAACTCCACAGTCATTCAAAATAAAACATCATTTGATAACACCTTATCTGTTTTTAATAAATAAATGTTACTAAATAAAGTAGTTAATGCAGAAAATTACTGTATATGCTAATGCTACTATTTGCTCAACTAGAACACTTAAACGGTTAGTGGCTATAAAAAGTTATCATAAAAATTGGTGCCTTCTTATTTTTCCATACAATGTTTTCATTTTCTCACAGTTATTCCAAAAGCATTAAACTGTTTCAGTGGAATTTGACATTAAATTAATAAAGATATTATTTACTTCTTTCCTAATAGTTTTAATTGCTTCAACCAAAATATCATGTCATACATAAAATATCATTTTAAGAACTATTATTCTGTCGTGAAACACTTATTTAAAGCTCTAAGTAAATAGAACCTGACTTTCCATTGGTCACCTGCAAATCAGTGCTGTTACTTCTCACACTCCACCCACATTGACTCCACCCACATATCCTAGGATCTTGTCAGTGTTCACACCATTTATTAATGACTTCAGGACAGTTATCATAGAGCACTGGCACTGGCGTTACTAAACTGAAGAGATGAATATCCAGCAAGAAAATGGCTCAGACTTGAATCTGGATAAGGTGTCAAGGAGAGAGCAAATGAAAGGTAAGGGCACTAACAACTTCAGTTCACTAACTGAACAGCAAATATCTATTCTCTGTGGAATTAAATCGTCAAATGCTTTTCAGGACTTGAGATAATGACAAGAGTGACCACTGTAAAGTTAACACATTGAAGAGACACACAATATAACTGTTCTAGGATGTGCAGCTGGGGTGCAGAGATGTGGGAATAGTGAATACGCTCCATGTATTTTATTTGTGAGGATCAGAGTTGAAAGCTGGAATACAGTACTCCAATATGCAATCTGAGGACTGATTTTATTCAGGCATTGTTATAAGGTATAATTTTTGATCAACAACTCATGGAGCATTATATTTTCTGAAAATTCAATGGTATATTTTGAGAGGAAGATTACAATGGTGCATCTGGGTTTGGAGTTTATATATATGATTCCCTGTGCGTGTGGTTCTCTGTGTGTAAACTGTCTAAGCAGTTGTCCCCATCTGTCCTTTCTCAGTGTTCCTATTTCTCTCCCTGCAGCTCTAGCATCACCTCCAGAGAAGCTCATTGCTGGCATCCTGGGAGTTTTCTGCCTTGTTGATGTACGCTGTGGTAAGAATAGCTTATTCCTGTAAGTAAATTTTTGAAAGATTATTTGAAAACTTTTCATTAATAATCATCGGTGTCTTTAATATTTTCAAATATTATTGCATAGAACTGTCTTTTAATGTTTGTGTTTAGACTGAAAGTGAAATATTTTTCTAAATTTGTCCAAAGTATAAATATAGAATGATTTTAGAAATATTTTATAAATATATGTACATATAGACATGTATTTATTCTGATTTCATAACTCAAAGCCATGCTTTAGGAGACTTGAAGACCATATTGAGAAAACAAATGCATTTTGAGATTCGTTAAATCAAATATTGTAAGAGATGGTGAAGTTTAGATCTTTCAGCTTTGTAGTATTTGTCCCCTTTTACTTCTTTATTAATTTTTCTGGAAAATCTATTTTATTTCAGATAATTATAATTTAAACAATAGAAAAACATTAAGCTAAAAACAAAATTATTATGATTGAGATTAATTAATTTTTTAAAGAATCACTTTAATTTTTGTAGCTACTGTAATACTGGAGAAGAACAATTCAGTTCCGATAACAAGGATCCAGAAAGGTACATATGATTTTCAACGTTATGATAATACCCAGTTTATATTTGTCTATCTAAGTCTAGGTAAAAATATAAATTTTTTACAGGGAACATAAATTATAAAATAATCATTTAATGTTCATAAATAATGATTGTAGAAAGGTGTTTCTTCTAATACAACAATATAGAAAAATACTCATTTTAAAACACCATACCTATTGCTGTCAATTGGCTCAAATTTCCTATTGCACTAATGTGATAAGAGATAAGTTGTATTTTTATTTTATTTAATTTTTAATTTTAATTAATTAACTTATTTTTAGGTGACATGGTTAACAAGCTTTTTTTTTTAAAGAGTTTTTTGTTCATTGGCATTCAGGACATGTACAGAGTAAATATTTTTATTTGGTGTTTGCTTTATAAGAATGCACAAATTATGAATAGAGTGTGACCCTTCTCTGTGAGCGTGTGTATGAGTGTTTTTGTTTTATATGTACCATGGAGTAAAGGTGTATATATGCTACTTACAAATATATTTATACCTATGCAATCTGTAATTTAATTTTCATTTTTAAAAATTCAAATTGTTTTTTGATAATAACTCATAATTTTTCTTCAGCATATCATTGTGGTCATTGTCCAAAGGAGTGGTTTACATATTCCAACAATTGCTATTACTTTAGTACAGAAAAAAAACATGGAATGAGAGTCTGATGGCCTGTGCTTCCAAGAACTCTACCCTGCTTTATATAGATAATGAAGAAGAAATGGTAAGATATTAAATTTTTATACTTTATTAAAGGTTTTTCAGTCAATATTATACTTGTAGAATTTATCCATATTTTTGTATATATTGTAGTTATTTATTTTAAAGTCTGTATAATACTCCATTGTTTGACTTTCAAATATTTTATTTTTATACCAGAAACACACATTGATAATTTCTCATCTTTCTTTTGTAGAAAACTGTGTTTCAATAAATGCTTCTTTCCTAAAATAACTTTTCTATTTAATTTTACCTTATATCAAGGAAACTAAACATATCATGATTGAGCAGATTGATTACAAGAGACTGGAACCATGTAATTACAGATCAGATCACAAAATTGAGTTTTCAGTCTTCAGCAGCCCTGGACCTATAGATCCTCTCATCTCAACTCCTCCTCATCACTTAAACACTGTCCTGACTTTTAACATTGTAAAGTCTCTTTGCTTGCTGTTGAATCTCAAAAAGATAAAATCAAACAGTATGTATTTTTCTTACTGTCCCTTTCCATTTCCATTTAATATTGGTGCAATTCATTTACATTATTGCATTTACCTGCATTTTAATTTTTATTGTTGATTATGTGAATGTAACATTTTAAATTCCATTCTATTTGGTGACTTTGGTTGGGAAATGAAGTTCCTGTCTGAAGGATAAAGAGGCTTCCTGGGTCCAGGACTTTTACATAGGATTCCCTTTGCTAGTCTAATTCCAAGGCTCCCTTGGTGACTCTTGTTGGGGAAGGAGAAGCACTTCCCCTGGGCTCCTTTTGTTAGCAGGTGTGCCTGGTGGATCACCCTGCGGGCTTGCCTGGTGTTGCTGGGTAGGATCCTTCCTAAAGGCAGAGGAGGACTGGCTTCCCTCAGCCACCTCCTATTGTAGGCTGGGTGTTGGGAAGCAGCAGGCCTAGGTCACACTCTTCTGTTGGGTGGGTGATAAAAAAATTCTATCACTCTGTTGTTCCCTAATCCAGGGGGACTAAACCATTTTCCCTTTCTCTTTCCACCTTTCAGAGTTCTCCTTTACTTGTATGTGTCACGAGTGCCAGAATTTATAGTTGTATTTAGTAAGGAGTAGCAGAGAAATGAGTCTCTGACACCTGGTCAGAAACAGAAACAGATTCCAACAGATCAGCAAGGGCTTATCTGGTTAAAGAATGTTTTGTGCCCAAATCAAAAATTTGGCTCCCATGCATTTATTTTCTTAATGGCAATGCCTTAATTTTTTCACTCCTAAACCTAAACTTTGAAAAACTAGTAGAAAACTACACATTTATTCATATTTCTGGAGAATGCACGGTTATCTGGAAACTTCTTTAAGCCTTGCTATGTTAATTGTCAACATGGTAACTATTAAATTGCATAAATCAGAATGTTCCTCAGTAACATAAGAAGATTAAAACTACTAAGTATAATGTTTAAAGTCAATTTTAAACCAAAAATACAAATAATGCTGAGTGTTCTTGGCAATATCAAAGTGGTTTTCACTTTAATGTGTCTTTAGTGTTAGATTAGGATCCAACACTCTCATTTTGTTCTTGAAAATTAAGAACCTTGCAAAAGAATACACTACTTGCATTTTTAAAAAGTGATACAAACTTTCACAATGACTATTTAAATAAAAATTCTTTATTTTGGGTAGAATTTCTGAGTTCATATTACTACATCATGGATTGGAGTCTTCCGTAAAGCAGTGATCAGCCATGGATGTCGATAAGTGGTTCAAACTTTACACCAAGTAAGTTTTTATATGCTCTACAGAAGAAGAAAAATATAAGAATAAATTTCAG
Source organism: Eonycteris spelaea (assembly GCA_003508835.1). Taxonomy (NCBI): domain Eukaryota; kingdom Metazoa; phylum Chordata; class Mammalia; order Chiroptera; family Pteropodidae; genus Eonycteris; species Eonycteris spelaea. The sequence goes on along the minus strand of PUFA01002354.1, from coordinate 3,890 downwards.
AAGAGTATTATGAATGCATTTGTTTACATTGAATAGAAACATGAAGAATGATGTTCAAAGTTAATGAAACATTGATATATATTAAGAAATGACTACCCAGTTTCCCTAATAACCAGCTCTCTAATAGTATATGGAAAATGTCATCACCCATTTTGAAAATATTCTTCTATTACAGTTACATGAAAATGCTATTGTTTTATAACTTGTCCCATATGATATAACAAGAGAATTATGCATTTTTCTCCATTACAGGATAGCAGGATCATCATAGTAAACTTAACTGTGCTCTGCTGTCCTCATCTGGCCTCACAGCAAGTGATTGTGGATCTCCAAAAAGTCTTATTGCAAGCGTAAGCTTTAGAGTTAAAACACTTGTTTGGATTCTGTTGGGTAACTTTATTTTTCATGAAAAAAAATAATATTATGATTGCAGAAGTCTTAAAATGAATTATATTTGTTCTAATAATAAAAATGTTTCATAATGGTTATTACAAAATAATATACACAATCAAAAGTACAGATATCATTACTTTCAGTGTCTGTTTTTAATCCAACATTATAATTGTGCATTCAAGCTTTCTAAAGATCCCATGCCGTATGAGTTCATTTATGAAATCAAGAATAGAGAAACCCACAAAGGCAGAAAGTGGATGAGCAGTGCCAAGGGCTGAAGGAAGATGGGCCTAGGAAATGACTGCTAATTGGTACACTGCTTCACCTGAGGACTGCAAACTTTCTAAATTTTGATAGTGGTGATGGTTGTAAACTCTGTGAATATTAAATATTACTGTTGTATATACACTCTCAAATGATGAATGCTATGCTGTATAAATTACATCTCAATACAGCTGTTAAAAACAACTCTCAGGATTATGTTTGGGACTGTATTTAATATTTAAGTAATTTTAAAGATTATATTAACTCTTCCAATCAATATCATACTTTATCCTTCCATATTAGGTTTTCTTTTATCTCAAATACATATTTTTATTTTATATATTGAATCTTATAGAAATGTGGGCATTTCACAGTCAAATTATGTAAGTAACATCTTTATTTTTCAGTTTTCTTTAGTCATTTTTACTGTTTTAAACAGAAATACAATTGAAGTTTACATGTTGATCTTATATCCAATGACTTCACTGATTTTATGTATTAATTCTGTCATTTTAAATAAATATTATTCTAAAGTTTTTACATGAGCAGCTATTTCACCTGTAATAGCTGTTTATTTCTTCTACCAGGTAAAATTACTTTTTTTTTTTCTGACTTATTTCCACAGGCTAGGGTTTTATTTCCAATGTTTAATAGAAGGAACAGTAAAGCTTCTATATTTATCCTTCCTATTTTAGGGAAAATATTTAAATATTCATCTCTAAGTATGAAGTTGTTTAAAGTTTTTTCATCATGCCTTTCTTATGTGAAAATCTATTTTATAACCAATCATAGTATATTTTATTATTTTTTGCACCGATTAGAATAATAAATTTTTTCTGTGTAATGTTATAAATAAATCACCTCTTTTCTTTCTAACATTAAATTAAACTGTATTTCTAAATAAAACCACAATGATCATTTTGTATTGTCCTTCTTTAAAAATCAGTGCATTTAACACAAAAGAATGTATTATAACTATATGAAGATGTTTTTCTTCATCCATGTGCAAAGAGATTAGAATGAGTTTTTATTTATGTTATGTTGACAGTTTTAATACCAAGGCTATATCAAGAAACTTCTTTTTTTCTATTACCCGGAAGCCTTGTATAAGAGCACCGCTATTTTTTTCAATGTTATTTTATTCACTGATGCCATCTGAGCTTGAAGAATTTTTTTGTAGGACAGTTTATAAAATGAACTCAATTTTCCAATACATGCTACATTTAATGAGGTTTCTTTTTTGCACTGCATTTTCATACATTTCTATTTCATACAGATATTACAAGTATTCATAATATGGTCTTATTAACTGCTTACATCTGAAAGTAATAATGCCATTCACATGTTTATTCTAGACATATAAGAATGTGTCATCGGTTTTTCTCTTCAACAGTTATTTACCAGTTTTATTAAGTATTTTCAAGAGAATAACTTTGACCTTGTTGATCTTTCTACTAATTTTGTTTTTGTCTTGATTTTGTACTATTTTTTTCTCCATTTGGATTTAATTGGATATAATCATTTGTGATTGTTTACTTCTTCACTTTTTACCATTTTGAACTTACTAGGTTCATACAGATTTAAAACAAGTACATTGTTAATGGTTTGGACACTCAATCTGTTTTTCTAAAAAACATACTTCATTATATCCAACAATGGTTCTTGCCTTAAATGCATCTAACACATTTAGCATTTTACTGGTTTGTTGCATAGTTTATAATTTTATTTTTATCTTTTTACTTTTCATCTGTCTATGTTTATGTTAAAGAAGTGTCTCATTAAGAAGCAGTTATATTTAGATATAAACATTGGAATTTAGATAGAAAATTATTCTATTTATGCTTAATATAGTTTAAATGAAGTCATATAAGTGTTATTTACATTTTTATTTATATGTGCTAATATGTAGTTATAATTAATTATTAAGCATTATGTAGTTATCATTTAATTGAGATGAACACTACCATTTTTTGAACTCCAGCTTTTCTTTGTTGTCTTATCTTTCGATAAATATTTTTATTTTGCTGTCCTCTGTTAAAACTCATTGACTTAATATTCTTTAAATATTTTTTAATTAGTGGCCTTCATTTGATAGTATACATTCTTTACTCATTAAAGTCTAATCAATTATACTTTCATACTCTCACAAACAGTGAAAACACCTATCATCTACTTTTATTTAAGCTTATACAGTATTTACTTCTTGAATTCTAATACAAATATTTATTTTAAAATTTGAAACTGTTATTATTATTTTATCCATTCAATATCCACATAGAGGGACCCACAGAATTATTTTCCGCAAATTTTCTTTTCTTTCTGTATATTCAAGTTTTCATCCAGATAAGTGTTTCATCTTAAAACACTCTTAAATATTTTCTTTAGTTAAATTAATAATTCTCTCTTTAAAAATATTCCTGAAAATAAATGCATTTTGTCATCGTATTAAAAGGATATTTTACTTGTTTAAATTCCATTTTAATATCTCTTTAGGTCACTGGATATTCCATATTAAAAATATGCATGCATAGAAATATGTGTATGCCATATATATACATATATGATATATATACTAGAGATTAACTTATAGCTACTTGTTATTTTCAATTTTAATTTTGGCTTGGTCTGAGTTTAGATTTCATTAAAGTTAAATGCCAGAAAAAACTATAGTTTCCCATCTAACAAAGGACATGATGTATATATATTTTTATATACAGTTTTTTATATATAGTAATTTAATTGGCAGTACCAAAGGGAATTATATGATAAGTATATCAATTTTAAAAAGACAATATTAGACCTTTACATTTTTGACATCATTAATAAGTGACTAGTTGTTATAGTTCTATAATGTGGTAATATAAGAAAAAAAAATTTTTTTAATTAATGAAAATAAGTTTTTCAAAGCAAATTGAAACAATATACCAAACATATGGGATACAGCAAAAGAAGTCCTAGGGGGAAGTTTATAGAAATAAATGCATAATTAAGAAGCAAGAAAGAGCCCAAATAAAAACTCTAACTCTATGCCTTAAGTAAGTAGAAAAAGAACAAATTGAGCCCAAAGTTAGCAGAAGTAAGGAAATAATAAATATTAGAGCAGAAATAAATCAAATAGAAACTGAAAAAACAATAGAAAAGATTAACCAAACTGAAAGTTGGTTCTTTGAAAAGAAACCAAAGAAATTCAAAGGATCACTAGAGGCTACTACTAACAACTATATGTCAACAAA
>PUFA01002353.1:0-28226 GCA_003508835.1 Eonycteris spelaea | reverse complement strand
TCTCACATTTATCGATACATGATGTTTGGTGACAAATATGTCATATTATCATGTGTAGAAATTATTATCCACAATAAATAATATATGCTGTCTTTCTCTATGTGATATAACCTTTTTATTTTTCTTTTATTTAAAAATGTGGGTTTTTAATTTTGTTTTGTTCTTCATACAGTTTTATTTTAGATTTAGGAAATTTTTAAAATTTACTTCCTAGTGGTTGGTTGCCTGTATGTTACTATCCTTAACAATGCCTTAATCTTCCTTTCTTTTACTTAACCTTTTACCTTCTGATCTGCCAGTTTCAGAGAAATTGTTCAACTCACTCTTACTTATATAACCATCAATGATCTAATTCTAAATTTTAAGTTGTATTGTTTCTACTTTGTCATATAAGGCTTACGTATTATTCTTAAATTTATCACCTCACACTTTTTAATATCAGTTCTAGTGTTAAATAATATGGAATGCTCACCATCGTTTTATTGGATGATTTTCCCAGTCATCTGTTGGTTGAATCAAACTCATCCTAGCAGATTGCTCAGGAAGGCCCAGGTGTATTCTCTGAGTTATTGCACATTCAAAAATTTTTTCAATAACCTTGATACTTGAAGCACAGCTTGCTTGGATATAATGCCTTTCATTCACATTTTCCATCCTTAAGTTTCTTTAAAATGATGCTCCCCCATTGCCTTGCTTTGTTTGCTGTTTTACCAGATGTCTAATACCAATTTGTTTCTCTTAATTTTATGAATTATTTCATATTTTCCCTGGCCTGGGTCTCTTGATAGTGACCACTGGATTCCAGGGTTCCTTCGTGGATTTCATTTCCATTCAGTGGACTGGCATCCACTAGGTAGAGAGCCTCTTTTCCTCTCCCTGAGATCCACAGTTTGGCTAGTAGATCCTAGAGCTGTAATTTCAAACTTCTGAAAACATTTTGGTGGATATTGTTTAATTGGCTACATTTTCTAACCCACGTAGTGAGGCGAAGCCAATGACCCTTTTAGTGTTGGATTTTGCGGCTGGTACTGGGCCATCACCCGAGGCAATAACATCTATGTTATCATGATCTTTAAGCAATTTGGTAGGTATTTGTTCCCTTGGATTATTATAAGAAGGTCATATTACACAATCTACCCTTGATCATGTTACCAACACGTGGAAGGTGGTGAGACCATTGAAAAATCAAAATGGTAAGGGGAGCACTGATCTGGTGAGTGGATATGGATGATGTTCTCTCTGACATTGAAGAAACAGTTCCCGTAAGAACTGACGAGGAGTGTTTGGAGAAGACTGGTAGTCTGTGCGTGGGGCAGGTGGGGGTGGAGACCTGAGGGCCAGAAATTAAGCAGTATTAGAACCTGGAGTAAAGTTTCTATTCATTTGGGGGACTTATTATTTAAAAGTTTGAGAAACATGTCTTTGAGTAGGTCATTGTGTATGTCCAGCTGCTTAGGACCAATAAACAAGCTGGAAATCCCACAAGACTATATTCTAGAGCCCAAGACTGAACGACTTGAGAGGTGAAGTGGGGACATTGAGCTGAATCTATGATGTCTCACCAGATATCCAAAGGGGATGAGCACATACCTGGTAAGGAAGCAGAGTATATGATGGAAGCAGCATTTCTGGAGGGAGCAGCCCCTCCTTGATGGTGGTTGCAATACCTACTAGCTCCAGCAGAGGACAACAGAGGTTCCAAAAAATCCATTCACTATCTGGAATACTGTTCTTCGCCCCAGGGCCAGTGTTCCCATATGAGAGCCTTCCAGAGTTTTGTATGGGGACAAAGCAGGCAATTATCTACCACCACTTTGGCTAGATCTGAGGTCAGGGGAATAGCATGCCTGTATGCCCAGTCAGTGAGTACTTTCACATCCTTATGGCCTAAATCCTCTAGAAAGTTACTCTATAATTACCCAAGGAGGTTGGGATTTGAAGTGCGATAGCAGGACCTTTGCTGTTGTATGTTTTGTTTTGTTTTTACTATACATGCATCTGAAGCCTTTTGCTATTTGACAATGAAAATGTATCACATTCTTGCTTTTAAAAGGACTGATAATTTTTTTTTTTTTAAGCCTCATTGCTACTAGGTATGGCATGGCTAGAGAAATCGTGGTATCTGAGGCTGTCTGCTACTCTGGGAGGTGGCTTAGGCAGGACCTGGGACATGTGTGTGATTTGGATAAAGAGTCTGCAATGCTATTATAATCTGCTTCTACTATCCATTGGCATGTGTGTTCAGAGACATGAATGACCATAAACAGCATATGTGAGCTGGCTGTTTCTCCTCAAATGGAGGTGACCCAGATAGGCTTTTCTGAATCATGAAATTATCCCTTTTGCCATTGTCCAGGCCAGGCTGCCGGTGCATTGGTGACTGCCCAGGAGCCAGTGAAAATATGTGCCCTTGGGAGTCTCATATTCATGGCCTATTGTACTGCCAGGTGCACTGCCACCAATTTTGCCAATCCAGCCAAGCCAATGCTCCTCAACTAGAGATATGCCACTAACTAGCAGGATGATATACTGCAGCATTCTGGTGGGCTACGTTGTGTACAATGGTGGCATTGCCTTGGGTGACTCCCTTTCCACGTCAGACAGGTGGTCCCAAGGAGCTCCCCTAACTGCCTGAAGGGCCAACCATGGTGGTGCCATTAGCTTTACCTTCTAGTCAGTGGGCACGAGGCTGAGCATGAGGGAAGCCACGTCCCCCTTAATCTGGAAAGGCCCTTAACATCATATTTAGCTTTTTCCTGAAAATACTATTTCCATTCTAATAGTGTGGCCTCAGTGGCTGTAGCAAGCCTCTGCTGGATTGAATTCCTGAACCAAGGCAAGCTGGGGACATATATGCAAATCAGAATGGTCTGTGAAAGCCTCTGTCTCTAAAAGAGCCCAATAGGCTTCCAAAATTTGGCAATCAGCTGGCGAGTATCAGCTGCCTTCTGGGGCAGACATTTGGTCCAGTACCCAGCCAGTTAGAGCCATAGTTAGTCCAGAGACTCCTTGAGGTATATAGTCAGGCATCATCAGTGATTCAACTGGGAAGTCTGAGCCCGGACAGGCTAAGGGAAGGCCCTGCTATATGGCAGTTTGGTGAGGTTCTTCCCAGTGGAAAGAAGCTGATTTACATGTCACAGAAGAAATAGCCTTCAGTAAAACGGCAAGTGTAGAGCGTGTTGCCTCCCAAAGGTAGAGACCTAATACACGCTGTGTGCCAGCTGTGTGTAGTGAGAGATTAGACTGTGAGGAGTTGATATTTTATAGCAAGGGGAATTTCATAGCTCTCAGCTGACAACATTATGCCAAGAGACTTGACAGAAGTGGCTGGTCCTTGGATCTTATGCAAGGTAAATGGCCCATTCTCTCTGCTGTAAACATGGTGTTACTAGGTGTGAATCTTCCCTGACAGCATCCTCAGAATGCTCCTGCAGTAGAATGTCATCTACCTAATGCCAAAGGCAGTAGTGCATTAGTTTGAGTGAATTTAGATCTTGTCTGCATAGGTTATGTGCAATGGCAGGGCTATTTAGATAACCCATGCACGGTCAACTCAGTGAAGGCATCTTTGAAAATGAAAGCAAATTGAGGTTGTGAATCTTCCATTACTGGGTCAAAATAAAACCTGTTGGCTAGCTCTAGGCCAAAGTAGGGACCCTGAGCTCTTTAGATGTCGTCTGCCATGTCTGTAATGCTGGGAATGGGAGCCTTATTGGTGGGAAACTCTGCATTTCCATTTCAATAGTCAATTGTTAATCTCCATTCAATTGGGCCAGCTTTAACCCGAGCCAGATAGAACTATTAAAAGGTGAGATGGTAGACTCTAATGACTAGCTGAAGGCCTTGTGTACCTTGCATCAGCCAATATTGTGGTGTATTTATTGTTTTCACTAGAGGATGCATTTGGACTGGTTACCACTTCTCAGCTCCCACGAGAAAGGCCAGTAATTTGGGTTTATTCTACCAGTCATGTCACTGGTGGGGGCATCCATATGTATAAATAGGAAAATAGAGAGCCAAGAGGGCCCCCACCACTGGCAACTGTTTTAGAAATGTAGTGCCAGTAGTCACATCCAACCCAAATTATACTCCCTTTATAGTTTACCCTGCTATACCTTATAGACTTTAGGAGGATCCCTTGGGGATTTAGAAGGATTGCCTAGAATTATTGACTTGGGCTTCTGTGTTTAACAGAGCCAAGAACATCTGATTATTGCTGCTGTCCCTGTGGACCACCAGAATAGTGAATGAGCAATTACCTCAGGAGGTGATAAGCTCTAGGCAGCTGCTGAGTTCTAGGGTAATGGTCTGGGGGGCTGCCATGCAGGTTGGAGAAGTTGTTTGGGGCAAAGGGAGCCTCGAAACCCTCTGAAGACTTCTGGGCCATTGAGATTAGAAGTACACAGAACACCCCAAGGGCCATGTGGGAAGGTTAAGGTGGGGTGCAGGCAGAAAGTATGGTGGAGGCTGAGGCACATGCCTTTATTAGGGTTCATGCTTTGGGGTTCCTAGGTTAAGGCCAGATTTTTCAATTCAGACCAAAAGCAGCCAAGCTTTTAGTAAGCTTCGAGAGGGGCTTTCTCAAAGGGATGCTCAAGGGGAAGGCCCTGGGAAGCAGGGAAGACTGCTTATCACAAGGGTCATTGGGGAGCCACTCCAGGAAGTTACATTTACTTGTGACTCTGGGCAGCTATCTAGGGCATGTTCTTGAGGGAAGGCTGGTTTCCATTTAAGGTCCCTGCAGGCCACTTGGCCATAGAGGATGGAGGCCAAGGCAGCAATATTATGGGGTAGGTTAGCTAAATTCTCAACAGATATAAATTCGAGTTTCCTTTTATTCTCCAAAAGTTTGTTCTGATTATAGGTTTAAGTATTAGTTCAATTCCATTCTTTTAACATTCTTCTAAGGAACTTCAATTTATTCCACCATTGGTCCGTTACCTGTCTTCTGTGTCTGTCACTTTCTCTCTAAATCTTTTTACATCTTACGTTATCTTATTGTCACAGTCTTGGTTGTTTTCTTGCTTTCCTTTGAAGTTTTTTAAAAAAATTTGTTTAAAATTATTCTCTATTCTCAACTTTATGACTTAATATTCATTTATTATGTTGTTTTTTTTTGAGTTTATATTTTTTCATTTCTCCCTCTTTTGTCTATTCCTGCTTTTAATCTTTGTATTTTTGAGCCATTGTTTCATATTCAAAAGTGTTTCTTTCAGCACTATTTCAATAAATTTAATTCTTTCAGTATACTTAGTTCAGTTTGGAATGTTGTGTTACAATTTTGTTCAGGCTCAATTTTTCATCTGAAAATATGTCATGGCACAGAATACAGTGCTAGCATACGACTGGGGGCTACTGTGGTTCCTGGCCTTAAAAGTAAAGGTTGAAAGAAAAACAGAAGCTCTTTAAGCAGAGCTGCTGGGGCTCTATAGATGGTCTAATAACCTCTCTCCTTTAAGAGGGATAGCAGCTCTTCTCCAGCTGCCTCTCTGCTCCCTGTTGCAGTAATAGAAACCCTGAAGGACTAAATATCCAAGTGCTTGTTGAGGTCAAAGTTACCACAGCATCTTTATCTATCCACACAACTACACACCAATACCCAACAAATAGGGAGAGTAATATTGCCTCAGTAGATTTCAGTATCTCCTTGGGGCTTTTCCCTACCAGAATGGACAGTAAAGATGTCATTAGGAGGGAGACCCAGACATGTAAAACCATAATTCGAGGCAGTGCCAACTATTTGGTAAATCTTATTCCGGATGTTTGACAAATAATAATATTGAATCCATATAGCAGACAAGAAGTGTTTCACCGAATGACCGTGGCCCTGTTTTCCAGGTTTAGACTTGGCCAACAAAATGCCTTCTCCTAGAACTCTGAAGACTCATCTGCCTGTTCATATGCTACCACCTTCCTTCTGGAAAGAAAATTCGAAGGTAAGAAGAACCAACTCTTCAAACCCAGTTTTGATCAATATGGCTGAAGAATATCTCTATCTTAGTGGAAATAGTCAAAGATATTGGAAGACAAATAATCAGTGGAGGTACAAGGCAGACAATGGGATTCCCACTCATTTCCTTTTGGATCCACCTGTGAGTGGTTCTAAAGAAAGTAACCTCACAGGGTGATCTGATCACAAATTCCTAACTGGTAGGTCATGGTGGGTAGTCATGCCCCATGCATATAGCTTTTTTAGTCAAAAGGTTTTTCTTTTCCTTAAAGTAAGTACTGTCCATTGTTTCTGTGCATCTAGAAGCACTTGTAATGCTTCTTTTCAGACCCCTCCTTCTAACCACCCTCAAGAGAGCACATAATCTTGTTAGCTATCCTGTAATTTGATCCCCACTTGCTTTCCCCTACCACCATGTAATCTTCCTGATTTCACCCCCCCCCCAATTTCAAATGTATAAAAGAAGCTGCAAAGCCACCATTCTCAGGAGCATTTCAGATCTCAATTCCCAAGCATATGTCCTTAGTTCAGCTCAGATAAACTCTTATCAAAATTCTCTATAGTTTATCTGTTGACGTGACTTTCTTCAAAATATTATTTCTGGTATACACTAGGAAGTTTTCACACAAAATTATTCTGATTGGTTGGCAGTTAAACCACATTAAATGAAAGTGAGTAATGGAAGAAAGCACCTATTTCCCGAAAGAGGCAATTATCTTAGTTTGAATCTTGTAAGAAGCAAAAGCCAAGACAGAGTATGATGTGAAAGAGATTCATTTAGGGAAAACCTGTCAGGAGAAAAGTAGATCAAGACAAAGGAGTATGGGGACCATGATGCAGTGTTTAGAAATTGGTCCACCTGTAGAGAGAGCATAACTCATGGAGCAAGTTCTCAGGAACTATTTTACCTCTATAGCTGCTGTTTAAATTTTTTAAATTTTATTTTGACCCTTCCAACTTCAGATCTTATAAATGCAGTGTACAACAAATGAACTAATGTTTCTTTTTGATATCTGCTTCATCAATGAGTCTTGAAATCAGCGATTTATGGGATATAAACCAATTATCAATTTGTAAATTTGCAGTGAAAAGTGTAGCCATCCAGCAAAATTAAATGTGGGTATTAGCTGGACTGGTACACCAACTTGTGGACAAGTTAGTTTGAAAACCCAACTGCAGACTCTTTGACTTTCTGGACTGAATCCTTACCAAGAAAGCATAATGGTCAAGTCTGTTTAGCCACGGCACTCTCTTCCCAGTGCAGTGCTCAGAAATGCAACTCAAGTGATTGCTTTTGACTCTCTCTTTTTTTTCCCTGGGTTTCTATGACTCGCCAGATTTTCAGCTTGTTCATCTCCTATCTCCACACGAGGTACAATAAAATCAAATGTTTTTGTGTATCAAAATTTTATCCCATTCCTTAGTTATTTCCCTGAAATTATACCCAGGTTACCTTGATTTGTGAAACATTCTTGGTTGATTCCTACAGAACCCAATGTTATTTCCAAATGATATTGTAAACACGTTGTTAGAAGACACCCTAACACTTGGTTAGTCATCATATTAACACCTTATTTTTGTAAAATCAGGCCTCGTAAAAATGTAAAATTCTATTGCAGTACGTCTCTTTATCTACGGAGAATCACAAACTATTCGAGGACCTGACTTAGAAAGCTCGGTCCAATCTTTTCATTTTATTAGGGTGTGGGAAGCTAAATCATGCTCCTCCAAAGATATCCACATTCGAATCACAAAATCTGTGAATGCTACTTATATGGTAAAATGGACTTTGCAGATGTGATTAAATCGAGGCTCTTGAGATGGGAAGAGTGTCCAAGATTATTCGGGTGGGCTCTAAATATCAACACAAGGGTCCTTAAAAGAGGGAAGCAAGAAGATCAAAGGGGGAAATAGAAGATGTGTGACAGCTTAAGCAAAAAATTGGAGTGTTTCAAGGATGATGTCAAAGGTCTACGGCCATGCTACCCTGAACAACCCGATCCCATCTGATCTCAGAAGATAACCAGGGTCGGGCCTGATTAGTACTTGGATGAGAGACCACCTAGGAATCTCAGGTGCTGTAAGCATAAAAAATAAAAAAAAAAAATAAGGAATTGTAAGCTGACAAGGTCCTTGCAATCTATGAGGTCAACCATAGTTTGCTTTGCCTAAAAAACAAACAAAAAACAATCAAACAAAAAAGATGATGCCAAGAGCCAAGGAATCTAGATGTTGAAAACTGCGAGGAAATGGATTCTCCTCTTGACTTTGGCCTAGTGAAATCTAGAACTGCAAGAACCGTAAGCGAATAAATATCTTTTTTTAAGCCACTGTATTTGTGATAACTCGTTACAGCAACAATAGGAAACTCACACATATCATCGACAGACAAAAAAATTAAGTATTTGACATTAGATCACATCAAACTATCTGACTTTACACCATAAGTGCATTGGAATATGTTCCCTGTCTAGCCCAGACTTCCTCTATCCGTTACTCAGGCTTCGATTTGCAAATAGGCAATAACCAACATAAGCACTAAGAAATATATTTACATAATAATAAGACCTTGAAGTTGTATCATATCTTTTGTTTTCCTAAGCGTTTTCATTATTGGAGAGACATCCAGCAGTAGGAAAAGGATCAGAGAAACAGTCATGATAGGTTTGTGTTCATCTGAGAGGGCTATAGGGGGAAAGCAGTTGGAATGCAAGATTTCAGAGTAATTCACTAAGAGGAAAAATATGAGTGAGCGGTTGTGTTGGACATAGGTGTTCTGTTCAGTGAGACACAGTGAAAAATGCTTGATTAACGATTAATCCTCCACCACAACCCTGCTGAGGGTGCACACAGCAGCACAGGCTGGAATCGGAGCCAAGGTAGTGAGTGGGAGGAAGGAGACAATAGGACAAGAAGCCAAGAGGTCAGCTCTTCTGGGCCAGACCCCTACTTTTCCTATGAGACAACATTGTCAAAAACAACTCCAAAGGTAGACTTGGCATGGCTCTCAGGGATACTGTGATCTAATCAGCAAATGAAAAGTAGGAGTGATGATTCATCTGTAAGGCTGCAATTCATTGTGTACAAGTGAGACTAGATGGCTAATGCTTTAGCTTCTTCTGTCCTATAACCTAGTCATCTTCTTTGCTTAGTGAAAACCAGAAGAGATCTTCCTTTCATACAAGGAAAAATATCACAGTAGCCTTCCTTAACCTTCAGGAATATGATAGTTAGGGTGACTGTAGCATTTATCATGCAAACCAGGACACTTAGCATACTAATTATGCTAAGACTACAGATACAAACTGGAACTCTGTCTGGGCAAACCAGAAGATGTGGTACTCTTGATCATAAAAAAAAAACATGCACATTTAATGACTCAGTTGGGGTAGTCCACCTATTCGTAAAGGCTTTCAGATAAAATAGTGCTCTGCACTGAACAATATGTTTCTGTTTGATTTTCTTCCTGTCTGACTTCAGATTATCTATGTGGCTAGAAACGCCAAAGACAATCTGGTGTCCTACTATCATTTCTCACGAATGAATAAAATGTTGCCTGATCCTGGTACTTGGGAGGAATTTATTGAGGCATTCAAAACTGGAAAAGGTGAGTGAGAGAAAATTGTGGGTCCATGCTTCCTTATTCAATCACCTACTGGCATCCGAAAGAAAGGGTTTTCATTGAACAATTGTATTCTTCAAGGCTCTAGGAGAACGAAGATGGCACTCTCAAACTGGGTCATTTAAAGAGAGTTTAGTCAAGAGACTATTTAGAATGCTATGGAAAGAGTTCAAAGAAACCAACAGATGATAGCATAATATTCTGAGGAGAACACTGTAAGGTAAACACATGACACCCGAGAGAAGTTTTAAAAGCAAGCCTTTATTGGGAGAGCGCTCCCGGGCAAGGTTCACTGGTCCAGAAAGGAGAGGGGCCAGAGAATTCGCGCCCTGGGAGGAGGGCGTAATTTTTAAAGGGTTATGTGGGGGTAGAGTATAGAATGGGGAATGTCAGTTGAGCATTTGGGTTGGGGTATTGGTGCCAGGGCTTTAGGGTGGGCCTTTATCAGTTGGGCATCCGGATTCCGATGTCAGGCTGGGAGGTCTGGATTCCGATATCAGGCTGGGAAGTCTCCAGGTGGGAATCCGGCTGGCCCTCCCCTGTTGACCTAACAAACACCAGAAAGGAGGCATTGCCCCCTGGAGAAAGGATAGGGCTCCTTTACAGGAGCTGAGGCCTTTGGTAGGCAAAACTGGTCAACCATAGTGAGCCGACAGGGAGGCATCAGGGAAATAAACATGGTATCTTCACTCTCCTCCTGCCTCCAAAAGCCTTCCAGTGCCTCTTGCTGGCAAAGCCCAGGTGGCAGCCTGGGACAAAAGAGCCCATTGACCTAATCCTTAGGGGTCAACCTTGAAGGGTGCAGGAGGGTGGAGAGTAGATTTGGCAAGGCCAACAGAAGACATTCAGTGTATCCCTCTGCTTCCCATTCATTTCCAAAGAAAGCAAAGGTACCCAAATACCTGGTAATGACACATTTTTTAGAATGAAGGGTTTATTTTTAAAATCAGCCTGTTAGGAAACAATATTTATTGCAAAACACTGATGTAGGCACTGTGCGATGATGCAAGGGAGATAAAGATTATGAATCCCTAGTCACAAGATAGTATCTCATGTAACTGTTAAGTTCAAGGGTAGAAATATAAACCAAGGAATCCAGAATACTTTTTGTTATCTTCCTAAATGTTAGAAAAGAAATTTCCTGTCTTCTACAAGTAAGAATTTTACCCAGGGTCTTTGTCTTCTGGTTGCAGTTATTAAATGTCCTTTTTATTTGAGATATTCATGCTCATTATATAAATTTCAAGTTGATATTGATCCCCACCTCTCTCCTTCCCTTCAGTGTGCTGGGGCTCCTGGTATGACCACGTGAAGGGATGGTGGGAAGCAAAAGACCAGCACCGCATTCTCTATCTCTTCTACGAGGACATGAAGGAGGTAAGGGGCAGTGTGGTCTCCATGAGATCCTCCCACATTCTTCAGTGCAGCAAACAGCAGTGGAAACCCTGGCATGTGGGCTTGCCCACAGAAGAGCTTTCAGTGGGCACCCACTCTTTCCATGACACTCTTTCCAATTCTGTTTTATCCTCAAAAGCTCTAACTACATTATTGGTCCTCTAAATTTTCTTTGCTTCAGTTCACAATTTCCAGGAGACCCTTTCTCCTCAGGATATATCACATGCCTTTATAGACGAATTAATCCTGACACTTATGAACCATGTTTCTTCACCTATAAAATGTGCATTATCTTATTGTGAATCTCACAAAATTATTGTAAGGGCTTGTGAGATCATATTTGTAAAGTGTGTAGCTGTGTTCAATAAATTGAGTTTTCTTCCTCCTCTTTCATGCCCCAAGCCTACATCACAAACCAAAGTTTAATCCAAATAAACATCGGCAAAATTGGTGCCACATATTGGGACTGAGGGCTGGTTTCTCCATTTCAAGTCATTGTGTATGAGTTGGATCACAAACTCACTCTCATGACCTAGTATATTGGTGGTTTAGAATTACAAAACTACTTCCTATGCCAATGCTAAGAGGTCCTCTGAAATCTAATCAAAAGTTATAGCTTTTTCTGCTTCTCTTCGATCAGAAAGAACCAAGGTACAAGATTTATTCACATTTCCTGATCAGTTTGAGATGCCGTTTATGTATCCTCTTACTGACCTCCTGTAAAACTCAGACTTTATTTGCCGTCTCTTATAGCTCAAATACTAGAATTAATCATAGTGTGCTTTGCCAGCAACATTTTCTCTCCTTTATTCAAGCTTTCCTGATCTCTGCCAAGAAATAAAATTGCTCCTCCTGTTAGATCTTGTGGCACTCTCCCTGTATGTGGCAGCATGTTTCTTGGCCAGACACTGCAGTCAGTTGTGTTCACATTTTATTCACCTATTGCAAGGGAAGTCTCCTGAGGGCAGTGAAGGCTCTCATCTTTGTGTCCTGGCACAGTACACTGTCTTACACATAATCATTACTTGAGGAATATTTGTTACTATATTTGAATTGATCCCTTGACTCATCTCTCTGCAAATACTGTTTCTCTAAACAGAATGTCATCTTTAATGGAAAACCCCAAATTATTTGTTTCGTATAACTATTCTACACGCAGGACCCAAAGCGGGAAATTCAGAAGATATTGAAGTTCACGGAGAAAGACATATCAGACGAAGTTTTGAATAAAATCGTCTATAATACCTCTTTTGATGTAATGAAGCATAACCCAATGACCAATTACACCACTTTTCCTAGCAGCATCATGGACCACTCTATCTCCCCTTTTATGAGGAAAGGTACGAAAGGCTCATATTCTAAGATTCCAAATTAGACTCTGTGATCTCCATGATCTGTTTAAAATTTCCAGAAATGTTTCATGTGGTATTACTTATTCCTGTCAGTAACGCTACTGCATAGTTTTGAAAGGTAAGTTTCTTTTCTTTCCCATTCTTGTTCTGGCTCTGAAGGGGGATGCTCACTTCCCCTACAATCCTGTAGCAGTCACTGAGACTTTGCCTTGTTTCAGGGATGCCTGGGGACTGGAAGAGACATTTTACTGTGGCTCAGAATGAAGAATTTGACAGGCACTACCAGAAGAAGATGGCAGGAAGCACCCTGACCTTCCGCACAGAGATCTGAGAGCAACGGAGGAGTCGGTCAGGACTCCCTTACTAGATTTTAGACATTTGAACCTCCTCATCTAGAATGCTTTAAAAAATCGCACCCTTTCTCTAATCTGAATTTTTGTAAACTATCAGTACATTCTACGGCACTATGATATATTCCCTAAAAATGTGATCGAATCCTGGGCAGAAGTTTAAAATTAAATTTCATGATCATTCACACGGACACCCGCCACATAATAATGTACTCACCTATAGTAAGGCAAACACATGACTCAGTTCCATGACTAGCGTATAATAATAGCCTGGCCTTCCAGAGACAAAATTCATGAAAAGAGAGAAATAAGAGGAGAGCATCAACAAAGAGAAAGTGAATAAGAGAAGCAAAGTAAATGAGAAGTGAGCACTAGGAGCATGTGAAAGGGGAACCAGTTTTTATCTCTAACTGTCAGAGGATGGTTCAGCTCTTAGGGATAGCAGGTTATGAGGTCTGGAGGATAAAATAAAGAAGAGAAGACCATGAGCTGCGCCTTACTCAAACTGGAGATGGGCTCGAGCCCGAAAAGAATGGCCAAAGCTGGGCAACAAGTGATGAGGAGCATAGGAGAAACAAGAAACAGCCCACTTCTCTGGTCAACAGAAGGCTGGAAAGCAGAGAAAGGTTTTATATTTCAGGTGGGCTTCTGAGAGCAAGAGTGAGAGCGAGCAAGAAAAAAACTTAAATTAGCCCAAGAAAAAATAAAATAAAATACTTAGCATCACATGCACTTTAAGAAAAACGTTACTGTCACATCTCTGGAAAGAATCTCACTTTATGCTTCTGAAAAAGAGGATCTTAGCAAAATTGTCAGGACTGCTGAGTTGTTTAGTTACACATGTAATCATGTTCTACTGTTTTTTGTTAAAACCTGTTTCAGGGAAGTGCCTCCCTTCACATACATAAATTGTGCAAAGGTTAGTGCACCATTTTAAAGGAGTGTCAGGAAAGCACATGTTGCGGGAGTGGTGCTTTCCTGTGCTGCTGAATCATTATTCCACCCAGTAACAACAACAAAAAAACTTGTTTGCATTCTCTAACTTTTGTACTTTCTAACATAAGCATGCAAATCATTAAACACATGACAAATAATGTAATCGGATATAGTATGCATGTAGAGTGCAGCACTGTGGAAAGATATGGTGAACTGAACCAGCGTGATTAAATAGCAAATAAATGTTTATCAGTGAACACCCATACCAAATGTCTTTCATTTGCATTCCAGGAACAAGTAAATAACAACTTTCCTCTTGTGTGCAATATGGCCTAGGCATATAGGAGGTAATGGTGAGAAGACAGGCAATGCGTATAGACTTTACTGCCCTTAGTTTAAAAATTGTAGAATTATTTTTACTTTAGTTGGAGCATAAATTCCATTCTTGCATTCTTTATAAGTTTCAGTCACTTAAAGTATTTATGGATTTCACTCTTACAAAGTCCTGCTGTCCTTTTAAAATAGACTTGATGTACTATAAAGATTAATTAATTCTCCATTCGATTTTAAAAGATCTTTAGTCCCAGCCCAGATGATGGAAAAGATGATCATCCACGTGTCCCAGACAATCTGACATTCTCAATAGTCATGGACACATTTTAAAACTTCTGTTCTAATCACATATTATATATTTACACAGCCATTCATTTCCATATATACTACAGTTGTATAAGGTCAAATTGTAGGTATTAACTATAGATTTACTTTGAAACCGTTCCCATGGAAGGAGAAAAAGAGCAGCCGTGCGAAATGGAACTATGAGCTTGGAATTAGAAAATTTATAGTGAGAATGATGAGAATCAGATCACATGATTCAATGATCTCACTTTGGGGTTGAGAAAACTAAGACTCCAGGAAAGGGCAGCCCTATAGACAGGTCCTTGTGGAAGGAGGCAGATTCAGGTCCCTGCCCTGGCTAGGTAGTGCTCCTTCCCCTACACTGCTGCCTGGGTCTCACTTTCGAGGCTCCTCCCAACACTGGGCTCCGTTCTCACAACAAGATGTTCCAGGGATCCTTTACGATTATTTAATAGATTTCAGAACTGCCTAGGATATGTTTAAAGCCTTCCTGGAAATACACTTAGAAAGGCAGTTCTTCCCTTAGAGGGTCTTTGGATCAGAGAGTCTTTGTCCTGAAATGTCTGTGAGCCAGAGGGAGCCCTGGGCAGAAATTTCTCCTCTCTGAAGTGGTATAGAGTGCTCTGTCCTTCCTCCCTGCAGAGCTTCTCTGCCCTGCAGGCTCCTACCCTTCTTTTGCCCTTCCCATTTTTTCCAACCCCAGAGCTGTCCTGCAGGGCTTGCCCTCAGGGGAATGGACCTGGCTCCCCACTGCATCAAACACTGTGTCTTTGTCCCTTTCCCCCTCTAATAAACCAGCGTAGATTAAATTTTTGTCAGCAGTGTTGCCAGGTTTCTAGCAGAGTCCTCTTCAACCTTGGGGTCACTTTGCCCTCTGGGTCTCTGGGAGGTGGTGCCTGCTAGGACCTGTAGGTGTTATGAGGGTGGTGACCCCCTCCTGCCTCATCAGCAGTGTTCATACCTCTTTTCTGTCCCACCCAACCACTGCTTAGCAAGCTCCAAGTACCACAAACTTCAGCTTCTCTTCAGGTTGTTTCTGGGGTTCTTCAGCCAGCTCCTTCTCCAGTTACACCACAGCTCTCTCCACTAGCAGCTAGACCTGTCCCAGTATGTATGACTGTACTAGTTAATCCACTCCCCCAAGGTAGAATCAAGGGGCTGCTCCACCCTCACTACCTCCCCCTCTACCTCTACCTAGCATTCAGTCATTGTAACCCATCACAGGGGATGCCCTTGCTCACATTTCCTCTGGGCTACATGCAACGACACCTATTACTGTCCCCAGTCCCCACGTTCCATTAATGCCTTCCCACTCTCAGTCCCATCACAAGTTAAACCTGTAATCAGTGATGCTAATGCATGGAAGCAATACAAAGAGGTATTCAACTCTGCAAAGTAGAATTGCAGTGTAAACACAGAGCTACGCATGAAAACATTGAAAATGATGTTGCCACCATCCTACCTCACTGTGTTACTGTGGAATATCGTAATTCAGAAAATGATTCAGAATTTGATAAAGTAAGTCAGTTGGAGTAAGAGAAATTTATTGATAAACATTACAAAAGTAAGTGCAAGCATCTTTTGTGATGCTTGTTCTTTAAAAACTTTTGTCCCTTCTACCACTCTGCTTTCTTTTCCTTTTCCTTATGGAAATTTTTATTTTCATAAAAATATTAAAATATATTTCAAACTAAGTGTTTCATAATGGCTTATCTGTTTCGCCCCCTGAAAATTTGGTCAGATAAATCACTAAATATTAAGCATGGAAAACTGTTGTTAGAGTAGCGGATTCATTTTTTTGATATTCCTTAATTATGTACTTTGTGAGATTTAATTTTAAGACATCCACTGAGATTGAAATCTTAAGGGCAGTTTGATCTATTAACGAGCCTTAGCCCATTTCCTGATATTGTAAAAGAAGAATCACTGCTTTGATTGTATGAGCAACTCGGAAATTACGTTTAGTTTCTAGTGTTAAATTCTCTTAAAAAATACTTAAATTTAAAAAAGCTTATTGTTTTGTTGTTTTTAAATACTTACCTTATTTGAATGGTTAGTAATACCCCTTTTCATTTATATACTATGTGGTACAATTTTGCCTGTAAGACTTTAAAATTTTTCCGCGTGATATACTCTGGCTTAAAAATACGTGTAACTTACATAACTGTTAGGAGTAAGTGGTTTATTTTTTTTAATGAGCAAAGGACTTGAATAGACATTCCTCCAACGATATACAAATGGACAGTAAGCCCTGGAAAAGATACTCAACATCAATAGTCATTAAGGAAATGCAAATCAAAACCATAAAGAGATATCTGCTCTAAGACAAAGGATACAGGCCCTTTTGTTTTAAGGCTCTTATATATCATCACTAGGAGGAAAAAAAAATAAAGGAGTAACAAAACACGCAGGTGCCAAAATTCCAGAAACCACGCAAAGCTTATTATTTTGTTTTTTTATTAGTGCCTAACATAGTCTGTGAAGTCTGTCGCAAAATGCCAAATATTGTATAATTCCATACATGGTCAACAAATGCTGAATGAATGAACAAATGTTGAATGGATAAACACGTTGGATGGATGGATGGATGGATGGATGAATGATATTTAGCCACTAGTCTACTACGGAACTCTCAATAACTCTTTGTTTTCTTTATTTTTTTCCTGAGGGGAAAGTCTATTGGACCCCACTTCAACTTTTCACAGAATCTTCACATCTCTAGTATTTTCCAGCTTCCCAAAACTATTTCATGATGCCAGAAGCAAATATTTAAATTAGACCTCCTTAAATCTTACAGGAACTTGAGAGAATGCTCTGTCCTCTCACTGTGGCTTGATTTTCATGGAAGTGTGCTCATTCAGTCATTTCCTCCCTGTCAGCACCGAGCTGATGGAGAAGGGAAGGTTTCCATGGAGAGATGTCCAGTTGGAAGAATGCACAAGAGGCCAACATCAGAATGAAACGGCAGGCACCAACTTTATTGTGCAAAGCACACTTCTCTTGTGGGAAGTGTGCAGTCTATTGCGGGGAGCGAGCTTCTGCTTCTGCTCTTCTCCTCCCCTTTCTTGTGTTCCCTTTCTGCTCTCCAGGGGACTGCATGGCTCCACATATATCAGAGTAAAACAGTGGCATTCAGCCACACATGTGTGATACAATAAGCTGAATTATGGTTACATATTTTAGGCATAGGCATCTTACTACACTCATGTAACATTCTAAATCTGGGGTCCTATTCCTAGCCGCAGGCTTGGATCACAGCCAGACCCGGGACCAGCCAGGCCTGGGACCCACACTCCCATACTTGGGAATGAATTCACCCTGTGCGTGCTTGTCCCCAGAGCACAGAAACCCAACCCTGATTCTCTCCTATGTGTGGTCAATGCTATCGAAAGTAACCTCCTTAGTCTGAGCCCTGATACAATACTATCAGAAAGTGAGTTCTTGGATAAAAAGTTGTAGCAATACACAGGCTGCAGCTTTGCCAAGAATGTACCCACATACCAATGGTGACTGGACCTCCATGCTGCCAGTTTACCCTGGGTCAGGGTGCTCAGACAGCTTGAAGGTGGACCCTGGTTAAAGTCTCTCTCAGCGAAACCTGAACCTGATCCCTGAATTTCTTGCCTGGTGATACACCACTTGCCTTGAAACACCAACTGTGAGTAATCATAAAAACAGAAAGAGAATGTATTTTGTAGCTCTTTAGTTAGTTCTTAAAATGCAATGGACTAAAATATTGAAAATAAAAGATGCTATTAATTTGGAAAGGGGGGTTGTATTCTTGGCTTCTTAAAAGACCAGAATAAATTTCAGATGACATTGACCAACGAGAGGAATGTTTCTTTTTACTTCTTTTGGGTTTATTGACACACAATTTATGTATTACATTGTGTAAGTTTAAGATGTATAGTGTGTTGATTTGATGTACTCATATACTGCAAAATAACATCCAAAGGATGTGACAGCTAACGCTTCCATCATGTCACATAATCACCATTACATTTTTGTGGTGAGAACATTTCAGATTTACTCTCTTAACAACTTTCAAGTATATAACGCATTATTGTTAATTATAACCACAATGCTGTATGTTAGATCCCCAGAATTCAGTCCTACCTTATAACTGGAAGTTTGTACCCTCTGATCGACATTTCCCCATTTCCTCTATATCCCAGTCCCTGGTAATCATCATTCTACTCTCTGTTTCTACAAGTTCAGCTTTTTAAAATTTTGCATGTAACATTATGCAGTATTTGCCTTTCTCTGTCTGGCTTATTTCAATTATATAAGTAACATAGTATAATGCCCTCAAGCTCCATTCACATTGTCACAAATGGCAGGATTTTCTTTTTTATGGCCAAATAATATTCCATTGTGTGGATATACCACCTCTTTTTATCCATTCATCTATCGATGGACACTAGGTTGTTTCCCTGTTTTGGCTATTGTGAATAATGCTTTAATAAACATGGGAGTGCAGATATCTCTTTGATTGCCTATTTTAGTTTTTGTTTTTTTTTTTGGATAAAGTGGAATTGCGGGGTCATATGGTAATTCTATTTTTAATTTGTTGAGGTATCTCCATATCATTTTCTGTAGTGGCTACACCGATTTACATTGCCACCAAGAGTACACAAGGGTTCCCCTATCTCCACATCTTTGCCAACACACATCTCTTCTATTTTTGATGACAGACGTTCTAACAGATGTGAGGTGAAATGTTGTTATGGTTTTGATTTGCATTTCCCTGATGGTTAGTGATGTTCAGCACCTTTTTGTGTACCTGTTGACCATTTGTATGTTTTGAGTAAAATGTTCAGTTTCTCTGTGAGAGAAATGTTTTTAAAAGTGACGCTGCTGCATACTCTGAACCATCAAATTACTCTTTACAAATACTATGTGGCACCACAAGGATGAGTGAATAATTTTTCTCAAGAATAAGGTGAATTATAGCTATTTTAGAGACATGGTCTATAGCTGCCTCAGATTTGTAGGGAATGGCTTCAAGTGTAGATGGTGCTATGAGAAAGTAGCTGAGGGCCTTTGCTCCAGAAATATGGCCTGGAGGTCTGACTTCACGAGTAGTCCAACCTAGAAACCTTATGTTCATGCCAGTCCTGCTACTCTATATCCAGGAAGAAAAGCTATATGAGATGGGCTTAAGTCATAAAGTAGTGTTGTGTTTAGAAGCCTGGACGAAGACACAGCCTACCGGGGCTCAAATCCTGGCTCTGCTGTTACAGTCGAGAGTAGGATGTTTACCCTTCAAGTACCTGAGTGTCATCATGCTATGAGACAACAATAGCAACCAACTCACAGGGTTGCTAGAGATCTAAATGAAATTGTAAAAATGTAAAATTCCTAGAACGGTGTCAGCCGTACAGCAAACCTTATATTATTACATTATCATCAATGTCATAAAAAGAATTTAATTCAAGGAAAAGAATCTACTAGATAATAAACTAAGGTGATTTATTCACTAGAACATGAATACCTTGCTGAACCATGACTATAATGTAAAAGAAAAAAAGTAAACACTGAGATTGGCCGATGGCCACATCAGATATATGTACCTAGATATAAAATACCAGACTAGGTGACCCTGCTGTGTACTTGGTTGGCCAAGGACTGTAATAATTTCTGTAGAGACATTTCTTAGAGTAGGAAGTCTTTTAAGAACTGAGGTCAAAGAAACACACACCAGCAGCAACCAAGATTCTATCATTGGTCCTATCAAACTATTAGAATTCAGAGGTTCAAGGAGCCACCGAGGTCAAAGCATTCACATTCTATCTGTTGAGATGAGCCAACCCAGAATCTGTTCCGGAAGTTCTTCCTCCAGAAGTTGGAAATACTGCACCTTAAATTCCTCTTCAGAAACTAGTTCTATAAAATTACCCATGCACTCTGAGGAACCAGGATAAATCTACCAGATTTAATTGGTTTTATACCTAAGTCCTACTCATCCTTGGTTTCGGATGCAGAATTGAGAAGCATGAAGAAAATGACAACCTTCTTTGGTGAAAAATACCATTACGTTCTAATTAGAAAGGAACATAAATTCAATAGAAATTTAGGAAAATACTGAGAAACACAAAGAAAAGGAAAAATGACCGCAATTGGATTCCAGCTTCTCATCATCACCAAAGCTTGGTATATCCTGACTTTTTAAAAAATGTTATTTTATTATTAGTTTCAAGTATACAGTACCTTGGTTAGACATTTATAAGTTTATAAAACCATCCCTCTAATTGCTCTTTCTCTCCTCTAGCACTCCACCTAGCCATTACATTAATGCCCACTTCATTCCCTATGCTGTGCTCCCCATCCCTGTGACCATCTATCAACTACTAATTTGTACTTCTTTAACCCTTCACCCCATTCTCCAAGCCTCCCAAACCTCCTCCCCTCTGACCATCCCCAGATTATCCTCTGTATTTGTGAGTCTGTTTTTGATTAGTTTGTTCTTTTTGTTCCTTAGATTCCACATATAAGTCAAATAATGTGGCACTCATCTTTCTCTGTCTGACCTATTATTTCACTCAGCATAATAACCTCTAGGTCCATCCATATCATTGCGAATGGTAGGATTTCATTTTTTAATGGCTGAGTAATGTTCCATTGTATATATGAACATAATTTCTTTATCCAGTTGTCTGTTGGTGGGCATTTAGTTGCTTCTATATCTTGGCTATTGTAAATTGTGCTGCCATGAACATAGGGGTGCATAGATCTTTACAAACTATTGTTTTGGTTTTCTTTGGATAAATACCCAGAAGTGCAATTTCTGGGTCAAAAGGTGTATTGATTTTTAATTTTTTGAGGAACCTCCAGACTGTTTTCCGTAGTGGCTGTACCAATTTGCAATCCCACCAACAATGAATGACGGTTCCCTTTTCTCCATATCCTTGCCAACACTTGCTGATCTTTCATTTATTGATGACAGCCATTCTGACATGTGTGAGGTGATATCTCATTGTGGTTTTAATTTGCATCTCTGTGATAATTAGCGACCTTGAGGATCTTTTCATATGTCTTTTGGCCATCTGTATTTCCTTAATGGAGAAATATCTGTTCAGGTCTTCCACCCATTTTTTAATTGGATGGTGTTTTTGTTTTGTTTTGTTTTGTTTTGTTGTTGAGTTGTATAAATTCTTTATATATTTTGGATATTAACCTCTTAGATGAATCATAAGCAAATACTCTCCCAGGGACTTTAAGGAAGGGAATTTGGAGAAAAGACCCTTAAAGAGGTGACAGTGTTAAAATATCTACTAATTTGTGATCCTTTTATAAGTTGTATCATTTTAAAGAAATTATTTTCTGTTATTGCTGGTAGATAGTGTGGATGAATAAACTGACATGACCACTTTGGAAAATTAACAGTATCTACTAAAGCTGAACATCTTCAAACCCAAAGTAGCAGACAAATTCAATGTTCCATCTCAGATCTCTTAGGATCACTTTTCGCCCTTTAGCAATACGATGGAAAAATTAAGCAACAAGAATGAATGAGTCATTACTACATGTAATGACATGAATGACCTTCACAGATAAAAAGTTGAGAAAAAGACAGACACATACAGCGCAATTTCATCTTAATTTATATTAATCGAACCAAATAACGTTGCCAGTTTGAAGGGCAAAAATAGTTGCATATAAGCCATTTTGTCTGTTTCAATAGAGTAAGGTGTTCAAAAATGGCCTGCTCTGAGCAGTAATATTAGAAATCAGGATAAGGATCACTTTTAACAAAGAAGGTGACTGGGCGAATTCAGGAAGGGCATCTGGGGTGCTGGTAATGATCCGGGTGCTAATGTGCAGGTATATTCACTTTCTAAAAATTTATTAAGCTATATATATTTTTATTCATTCACCTGTGTGTGTGTGTACTATTTATATAATTTACAGAATTAAAAAACAGAACTCTTCTTATCTTGATTATGATTGAGGCACTAAAATAATAAATATGAAATGCCAGAATTAGTATGAGTCAGAATTCTCATATCCAGAATTTAAGATTAAATCAAAAACATTGTTTCTTGCTTCTTGGAACTCTCATTCAGGTCAAGGATATAAAAAGGTATTGTAATGTGTAAAAAAGAGAGCAGTTTGGGAATAAATCTCTTTGGAGAGAGCTGTTAGGGTGCTGTGCATTCTCATGCCAGCCCTGACAGAGTAGGGGGTAGGGAGTTGGGATAATGGGTGAGATGCTTCCTCCTTCTCCAGCATAAAGAATGTAGACTTCAAGGGGAGTGTAACTGTGGTGCGCCAGACCAAAGGAGCCCTGTGGACTCCAGGCTTTAAGTCCCATTTAGGAAATCTAGGGAACCACAGGGTGCTATGGCTCAGCATCGGCCTGCACACTCAAGAGAGGTCAGGACAAAAGATGTCTGAATGCTTCTCATGAACATGTGGGCCACACAAGAAAGGCCCCAGGACCGCCCAGTATTTCAGAACAGTGAGCAAGGAGCTGGGTGGAGAGCTTTTGGCCAGTAGACATGCACCCAATGTACAATAATGGCTGGTAAATGTAGCAGATCTGGAACTCCAAAAAAACTGCCAAGTGTCTCACAAGAGAAAGACTTGGATATCTGGTAGATCAAGGGTCACAAAGGCTCCCAGCCATGTGAGAAATTTTCTAAGTCCTCTCTTCCTCTTCTCATATTTGACCCTGGCAGAGTCCAACCTGTAGCTAATGAATTGGGAGAAGCTGGTTTACACAGAGAGTGAAATTCAATCCTATCCTGTTCCCCAAATTTAGACCTTAGCGCATGAAGGGGCAGAAGAAGTCTTATCTCTGATAACATTGATACAAGATGAAAATCTAGTTATAGAATCATGACTACTTCTGCTTAAGTAACAGCAGTACTATCAATGAACTAAAAGAGAACATGGAAATCATGGAACTGCCCAAGATCCTGTCCAGGATTAGGGAAAGATTATCCCCCACTGAAACAGATTGAAGGAATAGTAAGAGATGCATTGTGTATTGATTATATCTGGCAACTGGTCGTCCTCCATCCCGAGAGATGACCATGGCTACATGGGGGTGCAGGCTCTGGTGCATAGTTTTTCCATAACAGTTATAGATAAACAGCAATTTTTTTTTTACAAAGATAGAATCATATTGAGCACATTATTTTGTAATATGCTGTTTCATTCACTGTATAATCAATATTTACTAAATTATTCAGTGTTTAAACATATATAAATCATTACCTTGTAATTTAAGAAATCCTAAGAGCATATGGGCACCATTGGAAAATTGGTGAAGTATTGGTCATGTGGCTGCTTTTCTCTGCCTTCAAAGCGTACAATTGTCATCATAACAGGTGGCTGTGAGGATTCAGAAATTTGCACAAGAAGTTTCTAGTTAAAAATCAATTGTGCTCCAGAGTATAATTTCAGTCTTTTGAAACTTGAAAGGCATTTCCCCAAGAAACAATGTCGAAATGAGTAACAGGTTCCCAAGACTAAAACAAACACCCATAATTAACTCATAAGGTAACTGAAACACCATGTGTTCTAAATGAAAAAAGAAAATACAACTGCAAAACTAAATAAACTAAGTTATTAAATAAAATAAGAGATAATTACATTTATCTCTACTGCTAGTGCTTTGGGACAAAGAGCCAATTTAGTTAGAGATGGTAAATGGAGGTGAAAACTTTTGTGGAAATTTTGAAAAAACTTCTGGTAATTTTTTCAGAGCTTAAAAAATTGATATTAGTGTGTTATAGGTTGAATTGTGTTAAGTTCTAACTTCAGTAACTGTGAATATGATCTTATTTGGAAATAAGGTCTCTGCAGATGATCAAGTTAAGATGAGGTCATGTAAGTGGACCTTAATCCATTATGACTGGTGTTCTTATAAAAAGGGGAAATTTGGATACAGACACACACACACACACACACACACACACACACACACACACACACACACGGGAACACCATGCAAAGATGCAGACAGAGTTCAGGATCATGCATCTATAAATCAAGGAATGACAAAGATGTTGGCAACCATTGGAAGCTGGGGGAGATGCATAGAACAGATTCCTCTCACAGCCTCAGAGGAAACCAGCTCTGCTGACACCTTGATCTCAGACCTCTAGCCTCCAGGACTGTGAGTCAGATGGCTTTGTTCAGGGAAAAGACCTTTGTCCTCAGTGCTCCTCAGAGCCAGCTCACTGGGAAAACAAACGCTATCCTTTTTGCACTGATGGCAGTAGGTCACTCAGTCACTTCTCCCAATTTTAAACCCCCTCAGGTCCCTGTTGAAGTAGTTCATGGAGACAAAGGTAGCTTTCATCTCTCTGGTAGGAGGAAGCTGCTGTAGAGAATTTCTCCTAACTCCAAAGTGAGCACTTTACCTGGTGCTCGAAGTTTTCTCAGAGGGACATGAATCTCTGTCAGGGAAAATCAGTGTGGATGGTGCTTATACAGAAAACCAGCCAGCATGAATGAGGCAAGGACAGAGCCTGGGGCATAAATAAAGGATGTGTTCACTCCCAAGGGCTTGTGCAACCCTGAGAGCCAGTGTTTCCTTACATTTTACATCTAGTCCTCTAGTTTACCTCTCCATAGTCCAAGTGTTGGTATAAACTAAAGTTTTTGTTTATTCATTTTTCCATTCAATAAATATATTTATCAATCTAGTTGAATGGGTAAATAGTGAATAACTATGTACTGAGCTCGTATTAGCTAGCCTATTTTGATTAAGACCTGAGATGTGTTCATTAAAAAAAAAATGATACAGCATAAACATTAGAGCTAGTCCCCATACGACAGCTAAGACGCTTGAGCTCTGGGAGCACTTGTGATTTGCTCATTAAAATAAAAAGGGATAATTGCTGTAAAAGAAGGGCAAATAAATCATATGGACTACATATTACATGATTTAATTTATATGATATATCCACTATAGGCAAATCCACAGACACAAAGTGAATTATTGGTGACCTAAAGCTGGTTAGATAGTAAGAAGGGAGGTGCCTTAAAGAGTATGGAATATCTTTATGAAGTAGGTGATAAGAACGTTCTAAAATCGATGTGGTGATGGCTGTACAACTCTGTGACTATATTAAAAAGCATTCAGCTGTACTCTTGAAGTAGGCGAATTATATGGTATATGGATTAGACTTCAATAAACTTACCTTTTAAAAGCGTACAGCAGTTCACAGTAGAGATTATTTTCACCTGGAACTTAAGGGAAAACTGTAAAGAAAAGATGGCTTCAAAACTGAAGCATATGACTCAATGGAGATGGATTAAGAGCATTTTTGGAGGAAAAACAAGAGTAAATCAGGGAGGCAGGAAATCATAGGGCAGTGAGTTATTCAGTTGCGCTGGTATTAGAGATCCATGGTGAGGACTGTGTCATATAGAAGACAGCCTTGAATTCCAGTCAAACACACTCAGACTTTGGCCCATAAACAACCAGGTGATACCTTGATCTGAACTGATAACATTTAATTTATGTGCTAAGTGTATGAGAGACCAGAAGGGAAGAGGCCAGAGATTAGGAGATTGGCTAGAAGTTTCTGCAGTGTTACAGTTTATCTTCTGTGAATGTGGAGGACGCAGATATGAACCATGGTTACTAACTGCAAATTCTGGGTTTGAAGGGACTATGGGTTTATTCACTGGTTTACATTGCACTCAATAAATAGATGTTAAATTAATCAACGGCATTGTTAAGTCGGAGCCCTTTCTCTGCCTTAGTCCAAGATGATTTTTCAGATGTGGATGATGGCAGTACTGTGACCTGACAGGAATGTGGACTGCACACACAGTGGAGGTTGGGGAGATGAAGGGCACAGTGCAGAATATGTATCTGCCAAAAGTTGTTGAGAGTTGACAGCACTGGAATAAGTAAAATTGTCAAAGAGAAGACAGCATTAAGAGAGATGGAGTCATATTAAAAAAAAATCTTTGGAAAACAGAAGGAAGAGGTGTCAGTGGAGAAGCATCAGGGCGTACAGAGTCAAAGAAGGCAAGGGAAACCGTGGCAGGAAGGGCAATTGGGGTGCGTGGTTACACTTCAATTCCAGAGAGAAAAGCATTGGTTAATGAACAAGGGTAGGAGTTGGCAGAACAGTAGCATTTCAGAGATCAATTTCTACAGTGATTATTTGATTTCCCAGGTAGCCAAGGACATCAGGGAATATAATCTGCCTCCATGAAAGTATACCCTCTGTAGGACAAAGCAAGATATAACTAAGTACACTTAGGTTGTAGACTTTTGTTCTGTCTTCTTAGCATTTAAGTTTGGATGAACACAGTTTGGGAAGAAAGGCAAGAAGAAACATCTTTAAGCACCTACTATGTACTAGGCAAGGTGTTTTGTTAACATTGCTGTTTTTAATTTTATAACAATTGGAGACAGGAACCACCACCCACATGTCAGGTAGCTGCAGATAGAGAGTGAGGCTAAGAAGCCTGGAAAGGGAAGGAGAACATCAAAGGAGCAGGACCTTATTTGGAGCTGGATGCATCTGGTCCTGGAGCCAACGTCCATTTTCCCACAAGTGCAGTGGTTTACATTCTCTGTCAGATGGAGGAGCCGTGGCAGCCAGATCCACCCTGAGCTGCACAGCTCGGTGACCTGTGCCCACAGCCTGGGCAGTGAACCCAGAGAAGGCAACACGGTGTTCTCGATGTTTTTGCATAAACTCAGTGGAGCTGAGATTTCTAGAGTGGACAAGGCCACATTTGTGTAATCATTCGTGTAATCATCCTTCTCAGTCCAGGACATACAATTTGTTTCCGTTAAGATCTGGAAGCAACAATGGATCCAACCTACCACACTGAAACCAAAAGGCCCCTAAAGGGCCTTGACCTGCTGAAAGTCCCAGGGGCCTCTGACACAGTGGTGGTTTGAGCCTCTGCCATCGCCATACACAGGGAACTGCGCTGCTTCCCGGAACACGCTTTCTGTGCTCACTTCCCTTGGTTGGGCTTTTGGGCTGCTGATTTTCAGCTGGAACTTGAAAGTGAGAATATAGCTTAAATCTTATACTTAACTCATTAGTTTACTTTTTAAATCTTTGCTTTTAGTAATATAGATGTCTCTGTATGGATAGGATGGATTCACTCAAGCCAAAAAGATTTTAAGGAACCTAAAAACTAGAAATGTTCAAACCTAGAGAATTTTTATGAATTCATTTGAGGCAAACTGACAATTGTGGGGAAGAACATTTGAATGGATTAAGAAAATGTTCTGGAGAGTGGTAGTTTCACGGCTCATTTTATACATTAGAATCAAAGGAGGATTCATAAGGAGAATAACATGAAATCCATTGGTGGTAGATTAGGAGGCAGGAGAAAGCAAAGTGAGGAAATCTCAGGGGTTGGATAAAAAGTAAAGCATAGAGACACATACTTCTTTGATATTGGTGGTATAGGAGAGTTAATAATTAACATTTATAACACATTGACATGGTAATCGGGGAACAAGGTAACAATGAGGGTTCTGTGGTCTTGTGCTCTGGTGCAATTGGTGTGCCCTGAGGGATCTGAGAAAGGGGATCACTCTGACATTCCAAGGGTAAGTCTCTTAGATGCAAAAAGACAAGGAGCACTTAAGGTAAAGGTTAACCCCTGTCAAGGAAGCTGCAGCCTAGGACGTGAATATTTGCCATGACCACTTGTAGTTAGGCATTTTTACGTTCAGATCATCTTCTGTGACTATTTTCAGTCTGAGTTTGTTAGACCCACCATGCAAGCCTTACCTGAGCTACTGAGGCTTAGTAAGTGGCCCTTTTTCATCCGCATAAGTATCAATAGACATCTTATTGCCTAAAAAGTAAAGTTCAAATTCTTTATCTAGGAATGTAAAATTGGCTGAAAATTTTTGTCTGCTAGAAGTCCAAGATCTAGGTGTCCCTTGAGGCCTCTCTCTTTTGTTGCAGATGGCTGCCTTCCTACCATGTCCTCACACGGTGTTTCCTCTATGGGTGTGCATCCTGGTGTCTCTT
>PUFA01002352.1:0-28231 GCA_003508835.1 Eonycteris spelaea | reverse complement strand
TATTGTCTCTGGAGCTGAAATGTGTCTCCTGGAGGCAAGCATGTGATTGTTTTTGCTTTTCGATTCATTCTGCAACACTGTGCCTTTTTATTGGTGAGTTCTGTCCATTCACATTTAGGGTGATTATTGAAATATGGGGTCTTCTTCTTTGCCATTTCTTTTGCTTTCTGTTAGCTTCGTGTTTTCCATTGCTTCATTGTCCTCGTGTGTCTGTTTCCTTTTCGTCTTGTTTGTCTTTTGTTGGTTTTGCCTCTGGTTCTTCTTGTTTTTTGTTACATAATTCAGTTCTGAATCATCTTCTGTGTGGTTAATCATTATGAACTTGTAAAGGAATATATATATATATATATATATCTCCTCTATATGTGTGTGTGTGTGTATACACACACCACATACATACATAATATACATACATACATACATACATACATACATACATACATACATACAGTCATTTATTTTCTTCTGTGCGTGCCTTATCTCCATTTCCCTTTTGGGAATCTGGATCTTTGAACCCTCCCTTTTTAGCCATCGTTATTCCTTTGTCCACTATGTATACTGAACGTGTAGATCCATCTTTGCTATAGCAATTCTATTCTTTTATTGAAGCTTACAATGTCCTATTCTTCATAAGGGTTGCACTCCTCTGCTTCTAATTGCCTGATATTCACTTTACTCCTAAATTGTGTATTTTGTGTGGTGTGTGGTTTTTGTTTTAGCTGAGCAACCCCTTTCTTTGTATTTCCTATAATGTAGGCATCATAGTGGAGGAAGCTGTCAATTTTTGTATGTCTGGAAAGTTTCTTAAGTTCTCGCTCACATCTAAAGAAGAGCTTAGCTGCATACATTTATTCTAGCTGGTAGTTACTTTCACTGAATTGTTTTAACTATTTGATTCCATTCATTTCTGGCCCATAAGGTTTTGTGCTGAGAAGTCTGAGGATAATCTAATGGGTTTTTTCTTTCTAATTTATTGTTTTCTTCTCCCCGCTACTCTGAGATATCTGTCTTGTCATTGATTTTTGATAATTTCCAATACAACATATCCTGGTGAAGACCTTTTGGGTTGAGAGAATTGGTGGTTCTGTTGACGTCTTGAATTGGAAGGTCCAGCTCATTCCTTAGATTTGGAAATTCTAAGTCCCTGCTTTCTAGTCCTGCTGCTTTTCCTAGCCTTCAATAATACCCATTATTCGTGTGTTTCCTCTCCTGATAGTATCAGCTAGGTCTTGAATTTCTCTGTCATTATGTTTCATTCTGTGGCCTATCTCTTCTCCTTTCTGATTTATTTCTTGATTTCGGTCTTCAATGTCATTGACCTTTTTCTCCATTTGACCCACTCTATTTGATTTTTCAACTCCTACAGTCTGCTTTTTACCTTCAGAAGATCTAGTCTACTATTTTTGAGAGTTTCAATCTCCTTGCTCTGCTCATCTAGGTGCCTTTTTCAAATTCTGAAATTGTTAATATGACTCGTTTTGGGAATTCACCGAGTCTTTTCAGAAGTGCCATCTTGAACTCCCTGTCCTTTAAGTTGCATATTTCCATGTCGATAAGCCTATTTTCTGGAGACCTTTCTCTTTCTTTCTCAGCTACCTTGTCACGTTGGTTGTCCATGTGTGTTCAATGGACGATTTCTCTCCAGCTAAGCAGTAATGAAGTATATTTTACTTTTTATCAAAAAGAAGATTTATTCTTTAAATGTCTCTGTTTAGCTGCTGCAAAGAGGTCGCTTTTCTTTTGGTTTCCAGTGGGTGCCACCTAGCCTCTTGGTCCACTGTTTGATATAAAGCCTTCAATGCCTTTTTATTTTCTGATAGATATTTAATCAAGCTCGCTAACCCACAGTTTCATTCTCCGTCAGTGTTAGCATCTGTTTCGGTAGTGTTTGCTCAAATTCCCCTGGGGAGTCTATGGTGGGACGGCCGCTTTGAGTTGGAGGATGGGCGCTGTACCTCTGACTTGGTTTTGCAACCAGGGCAAGTAAAAATCAACTGTTCTTTTTCTGCCATTGTGCTTCTCTGATTTCTGCCATGGAGACTGGGCCTTGCCACTGCTGCATGGAACTCACAACTCTGCCAGG
Source organism: Eonycteris spelaea (assembly GCA_003508835.1). Lineage (NCBI taxonomy): Eukaryota > Metazoa > Chordata > Mammalia > Chiroptera > Pteropodidae > Eonycteris > Eonycteris spelaea. Next base: position 26,148 of record PUFA01002352.1, on the reverse strand, counting down.
CAAGACTGTTCAGGGAAGTTGCCAAAGTTTCACTCCTCCCCTCATCCTACAGGTAGCTAGCTCCTGTGGCTGGCAGAAGCAGATTCTGTATTTCTTCCCAGTCCACTGACCGACACGTAGGGTTATGACCTGTGGTAGCTCTTATGCGCAGATCCCACACTGAGGGGTGCTGATGTGCAGTTTGGGTTTTTTTTTTGGGTTTTTTGTTTTAAGTTGAGATGTTCAGCTTATTGCTGTTTCAAGGGGAGCGATCTGGTGATGTTTCACTCTCCACCATGTTCCAGAAAATCCTTCGTGTCTTACAGTTTAATAACCTGCATTTGTGCATGCTGAAAGTTTGGAGAGGGCTTTCACACATTTCCTCCTTCCAGTCATCATGAGAGTCAAGCAACACGCTCCCCATTTTATAGATGAGCCAAGTGGATCTTAGAGTTCAGTGACTAAGCTCAAGATCACACAGCTAGTATAACAATTTAAAACTTGCAGTTGAAAGTTCTTTCCACTAAACAGAGGCAGCTATGATTGTAATATAAAGGGATTCTAGAAAGCACCTAGGGATTGGTAACCAAAACTCATGTGACAATAAAATGGAACAGGATACCGGTCTACGCTGGAGGCGACTGAAAAGTTTTATGGAGGAGAATCAGCTCTTCTCTGTTGCCGTGGGCTGAGTGATGTCAATGGAGGTGTTTTCAACAGGATGTCAGTGTCAGCAAAGAAGCACGTTCCTGCTGGAAAATAATTGTTGTTTTTGGTTGAGCAACACAAAGCTTTTCTATGGAAACACAGTTCTTATCATAGTGCTTATGAGCTGTATTAAGTTTGTGGAATGAAACTGTAATTTTTTTTCCTTTGGCCTGTGCACAACAATCTGTTGCTGGGTGGCACACGTAAGTGCTATATGGTGGGGCCCTCTACGCACCCGTGTGTAAGTGCTTAGAACATTTTCCATGGCTCTTAGCCCCTCACATTTTACGTGGACTTTTAAATGTGACCTTCATTTACCCGTCATTACTTTGAGTCCATGCACTGTTGGCTTTCTGCAATTAAAAGGGAAGACCTATATTCAAATACAATTCCAAATGTTTTCTCCAGAAAGGTACTTGAGTTTAAATATGTCAAGTAAAGAGACCTTTCTTCCCCCCATGTTTCTATTTTAGTACTTCAAGCCATTGTCAAGCATTTAGAAAGACTTGAAGGGATCATCTGAAGCACTGATCAACTCAAATCTTAATGTGCTTATTCTCCTTTAGTAAATATTTGCCTACATTTCCATTTTTGGAATCTGCAAGATGTAGAAGATGTGAAGAAAAGGTGTCAGTAAGGTCAAGCAAGTATTTTAGAAAAGATGATATGGCAATGGCCCTGAGGAACTAGGAGGGGAATGTAGTTATGGAAAGACTTTCTTTCTCCTAAGCTTTGGTCTTGTCTTTCAGTAGCATCTCTACTCTTCTCTTCACGCTATTGAAACAGATCATGTATAATGAAGGGATTGTTCATCTTGGCACTTATTTGTATTTTCATTCATTTTGTAATCTGTTAGGCATGTTCTACAGCTTGCTGTTTTAAGATTCTTCTCTAATAATGACTGGGGCCTGAGTGGTCTCACTAGAGACAGCAAAAAGTGATTGGGATATGGATGTATTTTGAAGTTATAAAGTTAGAACAGACATATCTTAATCAGATGCATGCGAGAGAGAGAGAAAGACAGCGACAGAGACAGAGAGACAGAGACAGAGACAGAGACAGAAGGAGGGAAAGGAGGGAGTGAAATAGAAAGTCAGAGTCAAGGGCTGTTCAAGCATTGGAAGGATTGATTTTCCTTCAATCTAAGACTGTGGGAAAAACAGACATGTTAAGTTTTCTCTATGAGCTGTGCACTTGGCAATTTGCGCCTAGCGTTTGTTTAGAAGGGTCTTGGTAGGTTCATGTAGAGATACAAATGGGAAAATCTTCAGGGTTCAATGGTATTGAAAGCTGTTAAATTGGAGGAGACAGTGAGTGGAGTCAGTAAAAAGGAGAGGTCAAAAGACCAATTCTTCAGGAGCACTCTAACATTTAGAAATGTGAGAGATGAGTAGGAACTAATAAAAGAGACTAAAACGGAGGGAGCAGACAATCAGGAAGGAAATCAAGAGTTTTGTCCTCAAAGTGAAAAGAAATTTCCATGGAGGGAAAGTAATGTTGCTGGCAGGTCAGGTAAGTTGAGGACTGATTGCTGGTTTATGAACATGGAGCTTATCGATAACCTGAGATGGGAATTGTCCATGGAAGAATTGGAACCCTGGAGAGTGAATATAGATGAACGTTTTGAAGTGCTGTCTGTGAAAGGAAAAAACATAATTCGATGGCACCTGGAGGGGAAAGGGGAGTCAGGAGGGTGTTTCTTGTATAAACATTATGCTTTATAGGCACATCTGTTATTAACCATCCAGCATCCACTGCTCCTGGCCCTGTCTGTTAATGTGTTCTAATATTTTAGTAACTTTCCTCTTTCCTCAACCAGACCATTTTGCTTGCTGTGAGAACCACATTTGATCTCCTTTCCCTAAATTCTAGATTGCATTTCCTTCTGTTATATGGTCCCATGAATTTCCTTATCTGTCTTATCACCTTAAAGTGTTAATCCTGCCTCTGCCTTTCTTCCTCAGCCCTCGAACCCTTATTAGATCTTCAATAGTGTATATTGTTTCTTTATTTTTAATAAAAGAAATCAGTTTTTCATGTAACATTATAGAGAATCTAAATTCATGTTAAAATTTACAATGCATGTTTAGGAGAAAAAAAGTGGCGCAGATGATAGAACTTCTGTTCATCCCTCTGGCGATCAAATCAAAGTTGTGACAGAACAAGGAGCAGCACCAACAAAAAATCATCTGGGATCTAGATGAACAAGACACACGACTACGGAGAAATCCAAGAGAGCAGCTGCAACGGCACAAGGTAGGACGGGGTGAGGACACGAGGCTGACCTCACTGGGCAGCTTAGTGACATGGAGGCTGCGGCCACCTCTGTGTCCTCTTAAAGAGGCTGCGCCCGTGGCCGGACTTTCACGGAGACAGACATGCTTGCTCTGAGCACCAGCAACAACTTGGCTGTGCAGGGGGCACCAGGGACTTGCAGAGGGACACCGAGTTGTCAGTGTGAGGGCCAGAATTCCTTGGCAGAATTGCTCCCTGTGGAGCCCAATAATTTAACATATTCTATATAACCATAAGTTGGCATAAAAATTATAAAAATAATCTGGTTTGGTGAAAATGATACATGACATCATATTATCTAAGGAAATCTCTTAAGACTAAAATTTTAAATTAGAGGAAATCATAACTTGGTCTTTCCTCTACCCAAAAGTGCAAAAAAGAAGCAAAAAAAAAAAAAATCCAACAAGGTCGTTGCCTCAGAAAGGGGTTTTAAAAGTCACTCCATTGATAGTAAAGACATAGAGGCCCCACTACGAAGGCTACGTACCTGTGCAAACTTGGAGAAATCACGTACCCCAGTTTACTCATGTGTGTCATAAATGCAAAACCATGTGGCATGGTTTACAGGTGGATCACAGTACATTCTGATAAAGCTGTGAATGGGTAGATATGTGAGATAACATATGAGATAATAAATGTGAAAATGCAGTTCCTGATATCTAATACTCAAAAGCTTTAGCTGCCAATGATTGCCATCTATATGTTGTTAGAATTTGAGAATCAAATGAGATAAAATGTAGAATGCTCCTTAAAATAAATGCTGCTTTCTGTTTTTCTTTTTTTCTTTCATATATCAAACTGGTCATTTGTCAAGTATTTGAGAAATTGCTTTTAAAATTATTTTTCATCTTTTTTATTTCTATTATATAAAAGATACTATGCAATCGATATAGTCGTGGTCTGGTCCCAGAAGATGATCTCTTCCATTACTCCAGTTGGGGAAAAAAAACATTCTTTGGTTTCTAGCAAATGTAAATGAAATATCTTTTTAAAAATTCATAATGCATGTCATAGCAACATTTCAAATAAAGCAGGAATCGGCACTGTGTTCCTGGTTTTTCCTCGTTATTTAAGATCCGGTATGTCACCTGGCACTTTTATTCAGCATGTCTTTCCCCGCCCCCTTCGTTTCAAGTATATACTTTCAAGTACATCCGTTAGACATTCGGATGGTTTATAAAACGATCCCCCTATTTGCTCCTTCTCTCCTCTGGTTTTCCCCCTACCCAGATCATTATTGCATTCCCTAGGCTGTGCTTCCCATCCCCATGTCCATCTATCAACTACTAATTTGCACTTCCTTAACCCTTTATATCCCTCTTCCAGCCCCCACTCCTATCTGATGTATCATTAGCAAATATCTTCTCTCACTTACTCAGGTGTCTTTTTGTTTTGTTGATGGTTTCCTTTGCTGCACAAAACCTTTTAACATTGATGCCTTCTCATTGATTTATTTTGTCTTTTGTCGTTCTTGCTTGCAGAGATACATGTGAAAAGAAGTTCCTGTTAGTATTATCAGAGTTTACAGCCTATATTTTCTTCTAGAAGTTTTATGGTTTCGAGTCTTACATTTAAGTCCTTAATCCATTTTGAGTCTAGTTTTGTATATGGTGTAAGAAGGTGGTCCATTTTTTGGGTTTTTTGTTGTTGTTTTTTGTTTGTTTGTTTGTTTGTTTGACCTTTCTGTCTAATTTTTCCAGCACCATTTATTGAAAGACTGTCTTTATCCCAATGTATATTCTTGCCTGCTTTGCCGTAGATGAAGTGAGAGTATCGGCGTGGATATAGTTTTGGGCTCTCTGTTCTGTTCCATTGATCAATGTATCTGTTTTTATGCCAGGACCATGCTGTTTTGATTATAGTAATCTTGTAGTATAGTGTGATTCAGGTAATGTGATACCTCCAACTTTGTTCTTCTTTCTCAAGTTTGTCATGGCTCCTCGGGGTCTGTGACGGTTCCAAATAAATTTTAGGATTATTTTTTTCTGGGTCTGTGAAGATGCCATTTGTATTTCGATTGGGATTGCGTTGAATCTGTAGATTGCTTTGGGTAGAAGTGCCGTTTCAGTGATGTTGATTCTTCCTATCCCATGCATATGGTATAGACTTCCATTTCTCTGTATCTTCTTCAGTTTCTTTTTTCAGTGACATAATTTTCAGTGCACAGGTCATTCCCTCTTTGGTTAATTTGATTCCGAGGTATTTTATAGTTTTTGATGTGCTTGCCAATGTGATTGTTTTCTAATTTCTGTTTCCAAAAGTTGATCACCGGTGTAGAAAAATGCCTTCTGAAGATTTATTTTGTAATCTGCTACTTGACTGAATTCATTGTTTAATTCTAACAGTGTTTTGCTGGAATCCTTAGGATTCTGTCTGTGTAGTATGGTGTCATGGGCAAATAGCGTGAGTTTCACATCTTCTTCACAATTTAGTTACCTTTTATTTCTCTTTCTTGTCTTATTGCTGTGGCTCAGACTTCCAGCACAGTGTGGAATAGGAGTGGTTAAAGTGGGTGTCCGCATCTTGTTCCTGATTTGAAGGAACACATGTTTAGCCTTTCCCCGTTGAGTATGATGTCAGCTGTAGGTTTGGCATATATGGCCTTTATTCTGTTGAGATGTTCTCTCTATTCCCAATTTGCTGAGTTGTTTTTCATAAATGGAGGCTGGGTTTTGTCGAACGCTTCATCTGCATCGATTGATATGATCTTCTGGTTTTTATCTGTCAATTTGCTAACATGCTATGTGAAAGTATTTGATTTGGGATTTCTCGTACCAACCTCGCATCGCAGGAATAACTCCAGCTTGATCACGGTATATGATATTTTTAATGAATTGCTGAATTCAGTTTGCTAGTATGTTGTTGAGGCTTTTTGCATCAATGTTCCTAAGAGAGATCGGCTTATAGTTTTCTCATTTTATAATATCTTTCTCCAGTTTTGGAATTGAGGTAATGGTCACCTCATGAACGGTGTTATGGATCCTTCCCTTTTTTTGAATGTTTTAGAATAGGGTGAGAATAGATATTAATTCTTCCTCCATTGTTTAGTAAAATTCGCTTATGAAGCCATCTGGCACAGGGCATTTGTTTCTGGGGAGGTGATTAATGATTCTATTTTTTGTTTGTTTGTTTGTTTGTATTCGGTGCATTCAGGTATTCTGTTTTTTCTTGACTCAGTTTTCGGAGATTGTGTATTTCTAAGAATGGGTCCATTTCTTCCAGATTGTCCAACTTGTTTGCGTAAAATTACTCATAGTATTTTCTCATGATCCTTTGTATTTCTGTGGAGTCTGTGGTTATTTCTCTTATTTCATTTCTGATTTCATTTATTTGAGGCCTCTTTTCTTTGATGAGTCTTGGTAAGGGTAGGTCAGTCTTGTTTATCCTTTCAAAGAACCAGCTCTTTCTTTCCTTCTATTCGCTTTGGGTTTTGTTTGCTGTTCTTTTTCCCATTCTGGTGAGTGTCAGGCTAGCTTGTGTATGTGAGCTTTTCCTTGTTTCTTGAGGTAGGCCTGCATTGCTAGGAATTTCTCTCTTAGGACTGCTTTCGCTGTGTCCCATAGATTGTGAATCATTGTGTTTATATTTTCATTTGTCTCTAGATATCTTTCGATTTTTTCCCTTGATCTCATTGATAAGCCATTTATTGTTTGGTACCATGTTATTAGTGTTCATGAGTTTGTTTACATTCCAGTTCTTTTTTTTTTCTTGTCATTGATTCCTATATGTACTATGTAAACCTCAAAGCTTCAAATGCACAGGACGAACAGAGTCTCATGGACATGGACAAAGACTAGTGGTTACCAGAGGGCAGATAGGAGTTGGTAGTGAGAGGTGGATGGAGTAGAAAGGGTCAAATATATGCTGAGAGAAAGAAATCTAATCATGGGAAGGGAACACACGATGCAATATGTATGTGTATTTTTCTCTTACTGTTAAATTGTACACATGAATCTTACCGGATTTCGTGAACCAATGTCACATGCACCTCCAAATTTAATTAATCAATCAATTAATTAATTAATTAATTGTGTACAAAAATTCTGGTAGCTCCTCTGCCAAAGAGAACTACTGACACCATGTTGTTCCCTGTTTTAATCCTCTACTGTTAGCATCACTGTAACAGTAGCCATACCCCAGGAGTGAGCTTTTCTGATGCTACAGCAAAAATATGTTCATCGTCACCTAGTATGGACAGGTCTCCCTTTTCCAGGATGACAACTGCCTGAGAGTTAGTTTTGTGGATTTCTATAGGTCATGATCAATTTCCGGCATTTTCACTATTGCACTTGGATCTCCTTTTCCTTACAACTCCAAATTTTGCTCTATTGCTTTCTTTTTGTTACTGTTTTGATGTGAAGTCATTATAAATCCATGGCAAGTAAACTATACAGACGATAATTCTAACGGCAACAATATATGCAGAACTGACATAAAAAGACCGCTGGACTCCACCATAAATGGGCCAAGCAGAGCTCCAAACAGTACTTCACTATTCAGTTCATAAGACACTTAAGGCTGTCAGCCCAGTCGCAGAGACCATGGAACTGGCTTTTCTGGACAGTCACAGCGACTCATGGATCAGCTCTGTCAATTGAGACAGTGAGTAAAGGGAAGGAGATCTCTCTCCTTCCACCCTGGTGGTACGAAAACATGAAAGCAGGAAGGAGAAGGGAGGTGGGCGTGATGTGTAGGTGTTAAGGCACGAAGCCAGACCTGTGGAAAATCAGGGGAAAATCACAGGTGAATGTGCCCAGGGATACGCGTCATGACCCGTCACCGAGCACGTGGACTCCCCAGCACCTCTGAAGCCTGTTTCCACGGTGGCTGAGTGCTGATGCTCAGTGACTTGAAAGCGAGAACCATATTTTTAAATCGATCCAATGGAAAACATGTAATTACAGAAAATTGGAGAGTTCCTAAAATAGGATTGTCTCAGGAAAGCAAACACTTTGTTAGACAATCCCATAAGATCATTTTTTCAGGCAAACAGATTATGGTGTCTATAAACTTTGCTGAGTGTCGATGTTCATTGATTTCAATCATAGCTTTAGTTGATTACTATATATAGAAACCTGTGTGTTACTAGGTGCTGCATATAGTAACATATATTTTACTATGTACTATACACCTTTGCTAGGTACTAAGATTTATTCCTCAAGGAAAATAGAATGAAAGTGGTGCTAAACAGAAATGGATACTGTGTATCTGAGATTAGTTCAGGCAAGAAGCTTGAGAAGACTCTTGAAGGACAAGGCATTTAGGCCAGATCTCAAAGATTAAGTAGGGTTTTGAAAGACAAAGTAGGTGGCAACAAGATATTTAGGAAGAAACAGCACAAGGGATGACACAATGTTGTGAAATGTGTACTCGGGTAGGAGTAGACCAGGGAGGTTGGAGGGTGGGTATGTGGAGGGTGATGGGAGGTCTTAACGGAACAGCAGGGTATGGGAACCAAGTTAGAATTTTGGAACTTACTGTCTAGGTAATGGAAGCGAGTGAGAGTTTGTGCAAGGGGACACATGATTTAGGAGAGAATGTGCATCAGTATGAAGGATCAATTATAGGAGAGGCTGAGGGCAGTGAGATTGCTTAGGAGGTTATTGTGATAATATCCCTGATAGAGGGACTGAGAGACAACATAGGTTCAATGAGCTGTCCGCTGTGTATGGAGCTTGAGGGAGGATGCGTCGCAAACTTGGTGTGCTCATGCATCACTGGTCTTGTGCAATGGACATTCCCCATCGGAAGGTCTGAATGGGGACTACGATTCTGTGTTTCTAACAGAATGCTAGTCCGTGAATCGTATTTTGAGTAGCTAAATTTGGGATAAGTCCATGGAACCATCTTGTGAGGCTGGCTCTGTGTTTCATTAAATGAGGTGTTTGGATCAGGGGAAGATACAAGACTCCATGACCAGAAACATTCAGAATGAGGCAGCCCAACCAAGAGGTAGAAAAAGTGGATTATGGTTTCAGAAATGAGCTGAAGCTGGACTGAATCAGAAATCACTAGGGGAAGAAGGAAAGGAGAAAAGTGCGTGGCAAAGATCTCCCAGGGAGAAACAGTGTTCACAAACGCTCCCAGACGGAATGTGATGGGAGATGCGGAACAAAAAGGACACTTCATACCTACTTCTTCATGGCACTAATGCATGTGCCTTTATTTACTTATTTGTATGTATGAGAAGTAAATCTTGGTCACCCGATTAACATAACATCCTAAAGTTATAACACTCACGCTAATCTGTACCAGTGTAACTTCAAGAACATATCAAAAGTCTGCTCCTTCTCAGCCAACCCAGCCTGCCGTTGATGTCACAAAAGTACATCTTTATACTCTGTGTACATCTTTATACTCTGTCCAAAAACAAACTCACGCATATTAGGATATTAGTATATTAGTCTCTGAAATCAAGTAGAAAACGAGAAGTAGAGCTACACATCAAAGTCACACCAGTACTAGCTGTTACCACTGTCTGTGTGGAGTGTTAGCAGAGATTGTTCTTTCTCCATAAGGCGTTGAGCCTCTGCCCAGTGTCCTTCCGTTCCCACCTGCAGGGCAGGCCTAGCGGTCAAGATCTCTCAGCGTTGGTTTATGTGGGAATGTCTTCAGGTCTCCCCCATCGTCAGGTACTTTTGCCTGATGTAGGATTTTTAGTGAACCGCTTTTGTCCCACAACACTTTGAATACATCCACCCAGTGCCTCCGGTCTCCAGAGTTTCTGATGAGCCATCTGCTCATACTCTTATTGGCAAAAGGATAATGACAGCCACCCCCTCTCGGCTGCATAGATGTTAAGAATACAAGTTCTCTTGTGAACATGACATTTACTCCAATATCGCAATAACAGTTAAGTCGTAGCATCATTGTTAAGAAAAAGGAATGGAATGTTTTATATGTAGACACTCTAAGGTCTTGAAAAAGACAAAACTGATCACAGATTTTCAAATGGTCAATGAAAAGGTCACTGAAGCATCCTACATTTTTAAAATGTTGAATAAAGTTAACATCAATTTTTCTCACATAAACGAAAAGTTCTTTGGGTTGGTTGGTTTGTTTTTGGAGTGTAAAGGGGTCTCGAAACCAGGAAGTGAGAAAAGCACTGTGATTTCTCCCAAGCCGTGACTGGCCCGTGTCTTGCTCTGACCCAATAATGCACCATTGTGATGGAATGACAAAAATGCCCTATATAAGGCCCCGGTTGCCTGAGGTTTTTGTCCGTAGAGCCCAGGAAGCTGATCTGTGGTGACCTGTTGGACTGGACCAGTTAGCTTGTTTTCTCCTCTTTGTTGTTGGTTTGTTTATTTTCATTTGTCTTTATTCCTCGTTCTTGTTTTCCTTTTTTGTTATTCTCCTTTTCCTTATTTTCCTTATTTCCCTTTGTTCTTTTTACTTTCTTCATTTTTGTCCTATTTATTTTATTATTTTCTCATATATTTTATTTCCTGTTTTGTTTCTTATTTTATTTCTTTAAACATTTTTTTAGTTAGTATCATTAGTACCGTTAGAGTTAGTATTAGTATTGTTAGTATAGTTGTTATTGTTTCTTTGTATCATTGTTTATTTGTATCATTTATTAGCACAGTTAGTAAGCACAGTTATCATTGTATTAGTATCAGTTAGCACAGTATAGTTAGTATTGTTTCTTAGCGTCGTTAGTAAGCATAGTTAGCCTCGTTTGTTTTGGTATCAGTTAGCATAGCACCATTAGTATTGTTTTTCGCGTAGTGAGCATAGTCAGTATCAGCATAGTCGGTAGAGTTGGTATAGTTCACTTACATAGTTTTTATCTGTAGTTGGTAGTGTGAGTGAGTGTAGACAGGGCATCACCATGCTACATGACCTTACAGCCTCCCCTAGTGAGGAGCAGCCCCCCGTTGTGTGCTATGAGCTCCTGCACACCATTGGCGAAGGAACATTTGCCAAAGTGAAGTTGGCCCGGCACGTTCAGACCGGGATAGAGGTGGCTGTGAAGGTCATTGATCGGCACGGGTCCTATAGACCTTACCGAGAAGTGCAATCTATGAAAAGCCTGAACCACCCCAATATCGTGAAACTCTTTGAAGTGATTGACACCGAGAACACACTCTTCCTTATCATGGAGCACGTGGATGGAGGGAGCCTTTCGGACTACCTTCGGGACTGCGGTGGCATGACAGAGCACGAGGCCCGAGGCGTCTTCCGGCAGCTGATGTCAGCGGTCCACTATTGTCACCAGAGGGGCATCGTCCACAGGGACCTGAAGCCACGCAACATCCTCCTGGATGCCGACCGGAACGTCAAAGTGGCGGACTTTGGGCTCAGTAATGAGTACGTTGGCCAGAAGCTGACCACTTTCTGTGGCAGCCTCAATTACGTCGCCCCAGAGATTCTCCTGGGACAAAGCTACGCCGGTCCCGGAGCGGACATATGGAGCCTGGGGGTCGTCCTCTTCAAAATGGTGTGCGGGAGACTGCCATTCGTGTCCGACAACCTGCGAGAACTAGGGAGAAAGATCATCAAAGGGCAGTACCGTCTGCCCTTCTTCATCTCCTCAGACCTAGCGGACCTCATAGGGAGGTGCCTCACCGTGGACCCCTGCCGCCGAGGAACACTCGACGAGCTGATGCGCCATCCGTGGACAAACGTGGGGCAGGAGGAACTGAGACCCTATGAGGAGCCGCCGTGCGAGGCCTTAAACCCCCAGGTGACCCAGGAGATGAGAAACATGGGGTTCGAGCAAGGAAGGATCGAGGAGTCTCTCCGCGAGAAAAGGTACGATCGAACAATGGGCACGTATCTCATACTGAGCCACAAAGCGCCCAAGGGGAAGGGCCGCACCATCGTCGTAAGGCCCTTCCCCGGCGCGGAGTCCTCCCTTGCCAGTTCTCACGTGAGCCACAGCGTCCGGCCATCCGGCTGGGAGATCCAAGAGCCGGCCCGTCCAGCAGCCAGCCCGGACTGGAGCGCCGCCATTCCCGCACCCACACCCGAGTTGGGGACCAGCGCTCCCTCAGCAGGACCAGCGTCAGGGACCACGAGTCCCGCACCCCAGCTGGAGGCAGAGACCAGCGCAGCCTTCACTGCACCAGAGAGTGGGACTTCCAGTCCTGTACCCCAACCGGAGTCGGGGACCTCCCGCCCTTCCCCCCAGCCTGGCCCTCGGCGCGCTGTCTCCACTCCCCGCACCAGCGGCCAAAGCAGAGCCCCAGAGAGGCGGCCTGAGGTGGAGACCCCAACGTCTTCCTTGGGCCAGAGCCGGGGCATTCGGCGCGTGGCCAGAAGGTTCTGCCACTTTTGGGCGAGGCAGCTCTGCTGCGGGAGAAAGAACAAAGTGCAGCCGTGAGGAGAGCCTCCCGACCACAAGGCAGGGCTGCAGACAAAGACTTTGGGGGGCCCAAGCCCGTCTCCCTGCATGTTAGAGGCTGAACGCAAAATGGCTGAGCTTCAAGGAGGCTGGCGAAAAGGTGCGGGAATCGGCCAGAGGCCGGACGCAAACAGCTGCAGGAGGGAGCCGTGCAAGGAGGACCCGCTGCGTGTGAAGGACTTGGTCCCCTGGACGATGAGGTGTGCAAACTGGCCCTGAGGTCTCTGCACAGGATACACATCAGGATGGTAGCGGACATCTCTGTGGCCTTCAGAAGTACTGGACTGTTCAGCTTGGAGCAAGCCTGGAGCCCTCTGGAAGACATTAGAAGAGGTCGCCCTTGCTACAGATCCACTCCATAGCCCCTACCTGGGTGAAACGTGAGACTGGACACTTTTTCCTGGGGCCCTTCTCCCCATCCCTGCTCCTCTCTTCCTCCATGTTTGTGGAGGAGGGGTGGTTCTTGCTAAACTTCTCGGTTTTCCCTTTACCTTGTAATAAAGCGGATTGTTCCACAAATATGTACCGGATACAGTTTTGCATTCTCCCTGAAGAGAATTGGGGTTGTGCATCCCTCAGTTTGAGAAGCATGTAGTGATATAGTGTGGGGACTTAATTAGAACGAATGGAAATAGGACTGAAGAGAAAGATGCCGTCAGTTCCCGATAGGAATGAATGTGGTTCCAAGGGGAGAAGGCCTGTGAGCCATCCTGCAAGGCAGAAAGGCAGAGAGCGTGTGACCTTCATACACTCATCACTTCACGTTTTGAGAAGGGCCGAAGGTAACTTTAGTCCTGTGGCCTGTGTGAATTAGGTCTGTGAGGTCCATAATAGGAGAGTAAAGTCCCATGAAGCACTCTGTGTGGGGCATCGGAGAAGTGGCAGGGTGTGGGCCCCAAAGCGACTTGGTGGTCACTCACCTGTGCATCCTAGTTTCCTCCTGATGAGGCAGGAGCCGGGCCTTCCTCTTAGCGCCTCGGAAAGGGGCCTGATGTGTGAGTTTGAACTGGAAATGGAGAGGAAGCATGGGGGCAGGCGTGAGCTGGAGTATGAGGCGCAGAGGGTACCGAGGTGGGGGCAGAGGCAGGGGGAGGGGTGTTGGACCACACCCCAATCACAGACTGACAGCAAAAGACAGCTGAGGCACAGAAGACAAAAGCGGAAAACCTCTAGCTGGATACGGATTTTTCCGTGATGTCAAACGGCACTGAGCGTGTGCAGGGTCTTACGAGATGTGTTGGCGGTTGGTGTGGCGTACCACCCGGACCCCTTTGGGACTGAAGCGCTCTCTCCCAGCTGCTGGGACAGTGGGCTGTGATGATTCAGTCAGGTCCTTTGCCTGGATGTACCTCCTTCAGAAGAGAGCGGCCTCACTCAAAGATATTGCTTTGATGGGCTTGGAAGATATTGAAGTCAGACAAAGATAACCACTATTTGATTCCACTTATAAACGGAATTAAAGGAGTGAAAAGGACAAAGTAATCAAAAACAGACTCTCAAAGATAGTGGACTATGTGGTGACAGACACAACATTGGGAGGGGGTTTGTGACACTGGAGAATGACATGGAGGGTTAAAGAAGTACGAATGAGTAGGTGATGGATGGTCACGGGGATGGGGAGCATGGCATAGGGAATGCAATTAATACATTGGCCAGATGGAGGGCCAGGGGATCATTTTACTAACTGTATAGATGTGGAACCAAGGTACTGCATACTTGAAAGTAATTAAAATAAATAAATAAATACATGAGACAAAATGAAATAAATAAAATAAAATAAATTTAAAAGAATATAAAATATAAAAGAAAATTTGCTAGAATGACAGATCTTATAAGGGACAGAGGCCTGAGTCACTGAAAATTATGGGTCCTGGGGACTTAGAAACAGTTCTTTTGTCTCTGGAGCCCAATCCTTTAACTTATTCTATATAACCATAATTTGGTATAAAAATTATAAAAAATCATCTGGTTTGGTGAAAATGGTACTTGATATCAAATTATCAAAGGAAATCTCTTAGGACTAAAATGCTCAATTAGAGGAAATCATAACTTTGTCCTTCTTCTGCCCAAAAGTGAGCAAAAGCAAGCAATAACCAACCGAGGTCCTTGCCTCAGAGAGGCATTCTAAATGTCACTCCATTGATAGTAAAGAGATAGAGGCCCCCCTACATAGACTACGTACCTGTGCAAACTTGGAGACATCACATACCCCAGATTACTCATGTGTGTCATAAATAATAATAATAATAATAATAATAATAATAAAATAATAATAAAAACATGTGGCATCAGTAAAAGGTGGATCACAGTACATTCTGAAAAAGCTATGAATGGTTAAATGATATGTGAGATAACATATGAGATAATAAATGTGAAAATGCAGTTCCTGACACCTAATACTCAAAAGTTGAGCTGTTCCAATCACCACCATCTATATGTTGTTAGAATTTGAGAATCAAATAAGATAATATGTAGAATGCTCCTTCAAATAAATGTTGTATTCTGTTATATTTCATATATCAAAGTGGTCATTTGTCAAGTATTTGAGAAATTGCTTTTAAAATTATGTTTCATCTTTTTATTTCTATTATATAAAAGATAGTATGCAATCAATATAGTCGTGGTGTGGTCCTAGAAGATGATCATTTCCATTCATCCAGTGGGGGGAAAAATCCTTCCGTTTCTAGCATATATAAATGAAATATCTTTAAAAAAATTCATAATGCATGCAATAGCAACATTTTAAATAAAGCAGGAATCGGTACCGTGTTCCTGTGTTTTTTTCGTTCCTTAAGATCCGGTATGTCACCCGGCACTTTTACTCAGCATGTCTTTCCCCGCCCCCCTTTCGTTTCAAGTATATACTTCCAAGTACATCGGTTAGACATTCGGATGGTTTATAAAACGGTCCCCCTATTTGCTCCTTCTCTCCTCTGGTTTTCCCTCTACCCAGATTATTATTGCAATTCCTAGGCTGTGCTTCCCATCCCCATGTCCATCTAGCAACTAGCAATTTGCACTTCTTTAACCCTTTTTATCCCTCTTCCAGCTCCCAAACCTCCAACCCTCCGTCTGTGACCAAATTGGCCTTTGGATGTGAGAGTCAGGCTTTCATTAATTTGTTCTTTTTGTTCCTTAGATTGAGCATGTTAGCGAATCGTATGGTGTCTGCCTTTCTCTGTCTGGTGATTTCACTCAGCATAACAATCCATACGTCCAACCATGTCATTTCAAATGCTAGGATTTCATGTTTGTGATGGCTGAATAATATTCCTTTATATATAGGAACCATTACTTTTATCCAATCGTCTCTTGATGGGCATTTAGGTTGCTCTTACATCGTGTCTATTATAAATTGTGCTGTCATGAATATTGGGGTTCATAGGTTATCGTTGTGGTTTTCTACCTACTCCTGCTCCTCTCTTCCTCCATGTTTGTGGAGGAGGGGTGGTTCTTGCTAAAATTCTCCGTTTTCCCTTAACCTTGTGATAAAGAGGATTGGTCCACAAAGGTGTATCGGATAAAGTTTTGCATTCTCCCTGAAGAGAATTGGGGTTGTGCATCCCTCAGTTTGAGAAGCATGTAGTGATGTAGTGTGGGGACTTAATTAGAACGATTGGAAATAGTACTGAATAGAATGATGCCGTCAGTTCCCAATTGGAATGAATGTGGTTCCAAGGGGAGAAGGCCTGTGAGCCATCCTGCACGGCAGAAAGGCAGAGATCGTGTGACCTTCGTACACTCATCACTTCACGTTTTGAGAAGGACCGAAGGGACCTTTAGTCCTATGGCCTGTGTGAATTAGGTCTGTGAGGTCCATAATAGGATAGTAAAGTCCAGTGAAGCAGCCTGTGTGGGGCATCGGAGAAGTGGCATGGTCGTGGGCCCCAAAGCGACTTGGCGGTCACTCACCTGTGCAGATGAGTGTCCTCCTGATGAGGCAGGAGCTGGACCTTCACTTGGCACCTCAGAAAGTGGTCCTATTGTGTGAATTTGACATGGAAATGGAGAATAAGCATGGGGGCAGGTGTGAGCTGGAGTATGAGGTCCATACGGTACCGAGGTGGACTTGAGGCATAGGAAGCGGTGTTGTACCAGGACTCCAATCACAGATTTAAAGCAAAAGACAGCTGAGTCTCAGAAGACAAAAGAGGAAAACCTCTAGCTGAGTTCGGATTGTTCCTTGATGTCATACGGCACTGAGCGTGCGCAGGGTCTTATGAGATATTTTGGCCGATGGTGCGGTGAACCACCCAGACCCCTTTGGGACTGAAGCGCTCTCTCCCAGCTGCTGGAAAAGTTGACTGTAGTGATTCAGTCATGTCCTTTGCCTGGAATTGCCTTGTTCAGAAATTGGCGTCACCCAAGTTTTTCCTCCCTTTCTAGAGTCAGCCAGCCTAAGGACAATACCTGGCCCATGTGGGGATGTAAAGGATCTCACCCTTGCTCAAAGAGCAGGTCTCTGCAGGCACACTCAGCTTAAGGAAACTCACAGGGATCATCTGACATCCTAGCTGAAACCACAAGACAGTCCAACTATTTCTGCTCGATTCCCGTTCCTTCCCTCACTCACAGATGTTGTTTCCGAAAGCATTGCCTAGTACAATTTCATCTCAGAGTCTGCTTCCCAGAAATCTGATCCAAGTTTGATGTAGAGTTTGTTTCTAGACATTAAACTGCAAAAATCATTCCTGTTTGAGGGTGCATCTCCCTAGGCTCTTTCTTGAATAGAGGTCTCACTTCTCTACCTCAATCACCCTCTATTTTGATTCTTGCTTCTGAAATTGTACTAGCAGGTGCTGCCCCACCATATGTGCAGAACGGCCTGACAATTCTGGAGGGCATTTGCTTTAGTAAGTTCATATTCCTTGTTTTCTATCTCATCTTCATTTGCCCCTCGCACACCCCTTATTTTGCAGAGAGCTGCTACAGTACACATCCTTCCTTCTTAGTTTCTATGATTTACCTGTATTGCTGAAGACTGCACTTACCTAATGTCCTGTTTAAAAAGGAAGGGCCCAGACTCAATAATTATATGCAGATCAGGCTGAAATGAAAGGCATAGGAAAAACACTCTGTGAGGAAAAGCAGGTAACAGAGGTGCTGCACAGGTTAGAAACATGAGCGAGAAACCACCAAGTGAGCCTCAGCCCGGAGACCTGAAAGCTAATACAGAAGGGAGAGAGGAATGTTACACGCTGTCATTTCAATTTCCAGGGAGAAATCTAGAAACAACAACAACAGCAAGAAAAGGAAAGAAAAACAAATAAAAAGAATGTGAAAGTGATATTAAACTCTTCAACATAAGCTCAGGTCGTGGGGAAGCAGAATTTAAAAACGGTGCCTTTCCTGGCTTCATTTTAACTCACATCCCCACGTGACTGCAAGGTGATCGTTCTGTGAAAGTGCCATGTGGTAGACACGGTTTGTTGTTCAGGTGCTAGAATAATAGCATCAATAGACAGACAAGGGTCAATTGGAAGACAGCATCAGAGACAATCTGTGGATGGGAGAGATCAATTACAAGCAAAGGAAATGGGATTGATGCAGGTAGTCTCATCCACTGCCCAGGGAGCGTGAAGATGCAGGTGATCTTGGGAGTGCCACATGCTCTAATGGGAGAAGCCTGTGCTAGAGTGTCACCTGTCCAAATGGGACAAGGGCTGGGAAAAGAAAAGGTAGTTTGGAAAAGTCGGCAGGCACTTCCCAGGGGGCAGACTCTGTGGCAGTCAAGCAGAGAGCTGTAAAGAGGCATCACTGCAGGTCCAGACTAGACTGTGAAAGCAGCCCTTTGGGAGGCAAGTGTGAACCTGAAACCAGCTTCAACATTCTGATGAGGTGGCACCATTACCCAAGGCACAGAGTCCATCAGTTCAGATAACTTCTAGTCTATTTTCTCATTTGTAATCGATTCAAGAAAATGGTGAACAAGTTGAATGTGTGTCCATAAGTAGGGCTTAAGGTTCACTAGCCTGTGGACTCATATAAGGTTGGGATCTGGTCTTATTCACCTGTGTATCACAAGTGTCCATCACATTAGATATGCTTAGCCAATGTTTTATGAATTAATGAATGACAGACAACTGGGGAAAGAAATACCCCTGCAGCAGAGTTCCAGACCACAATTCTGGCAGTCACCAGTCAATACATCTGAGGGTCTTTGAGAGCCCAAAGGGTTGAATCCCAGAAAGAGATCAGTACTTTGCTTCCTTTCTCGGGCTCAGAACATCCCTTTTCAGGGGTTAAATCCCCCTCCATAGAGTCAGGCAGGCTCCCAAGGTTAAAAATGAGATAGGATCCCTCTTTCTTAAGTCCAAGTGTGAAAGAGAAGATACTGATGGCAAGGATTCATTAATTAATGGAACAAATGAGAGATGCTGTATCGTTTAGCAGTTCAGGGTATGGGCCTATCAGCCAGAGGACTAGATTTAAAATACTGTCTCTGGTACTTCCTAATTGGTTATGTTGTTTAGCAAGTTATCTATCCTTCCTGTGTTTCAGTTTCTTCCTTGTACAAAAAGGATAATAATGGTTCTTGATCAATGACATTTTCATGATGATTAAGTTAAGTAATCCATGGAAAACATTTAGAAGACTACTGATAAATAACAGCTGCATAATGTGTTGTGGGTGGGAGGTCAATGAAATCATAGTTCCTAATTTCGATTCAGGGGTAGGTATATCCATGGGGCGAATGTCCCATAATGGAAACTTGTGGTGCTTCTATGAGGGACTTTCTAGTTTTCCGCCGTTTGAGTCCTATAGCACATTCATCTTTTTCTTAATTTCTTACCAGTGAAACGTCAGCATTCATTTTCCTTGAAAGGGATACTGGGTGAAAGGCTAGATGTTTATGCGAATGATGTTAGATGCTGCCATTTTGCATTCCGAGCGATCGTACCAAGGAATAGCTCTCCCTCGGGCATCGACAACTGAGTATGTCACCACACTTTGGAATTGTTGTCCGTCTAAGAGGTGAACGCAGAACTACCTCAGTGTCGTTCTGCCGTTTTGAAATATAAATTAAGGCAGAAAGAATTATCTCTAGTGGTTTGGGAATGAAGACATAATATTACCGAGAGCATATATCAGAAAGCGAAGGTGTTTTTACTGGGGTCTGTCTGAACAGACCTGTGCCGATAGTCACAGACTCCCTTGGGGGCTGAGTCTGTGACACTTCTTACAGTACCGAGAATTTACTGATAACCCCAGCTGCCAGTTCCTCCACAGAATCCTCAATTAGGTCTGGAGCTGAAAGATATGTATGTTTCAGAACTACCTCGGTGTCATATAAGGTATCCCCCACTAGCCACCATGCGTTCAGAATTTATTTGAACCAGGTGCTAGAAGGTGGAGATACAACGGTGAGAAAAATCAAATCTGGAGCCTCATGGAGCACGCAGGCTGGGAGTGGAGAGCACCAGTGGTCACAGGACGCCAGAAAGATACTAAACATGGACGGCAACAAGTGGTGTGAGAGCTTAAAACTGAGTGTCGACCTTTGATGGCTGTGGCAGGTGGAATAATGTCTCCCACAGACATGCACATCCTCCTTGCCCAAGCCTGTGACTGTGTTACGTTTCATGGCAAGGGAGAATTGAAGGTTTAGATGAAACTCAGAGCGTCACCTGGCAGGCCTTAAAATAAAAAGATGATCCTGAATTATCTGGGTGGGTCCCATGTAATCACAAAGGCCTTAAATGGAGCAGAGTGAGAAGAATCAGGGAAGGAGATGTGGCCATGAAAGCAGAGGATGGAGATCCAAGTGATGCGGTTGCTGGCCTTGAACACAGAAGGAGTCACAAGCCAAGGAACGTGGGCAGCTCTGGAAGAGAGAAAAGTTAGGGAGACAGGTTCTCACCCGGAGCCTCCAGAAGGAGTGCAGCCCTGCACGCACTTTGAGTGAGCCCAGTGTCACCCGTTTTGGACTTCCGACCACCAGAACCGTAAAGAGAATAAATGTGTGTTGCTTTAAGCCATGGGTTTGGGGTATTTGGTTACAGCAACAATAGGAAAGTAACAGAGGGGGAGGGTGTGGAATCTTCTACCAGGTGATGGTTCTTGAACAGAGATCTGAAGAAATTTCAGATTCTACCTGGCAGGTGAGGTGAGGGCAGTGAGAGGAGCCATGGCTTCAGAGGAGGGGGAAGAGCCAGCAGGCGTCTGAGCTCATGGGGCCAGCCGGGCAGGTTCAGCACATTGGTTCTTCTAAAAGCAATGGGGGCCCACTGCAGGGCTTAAGTCTCACCAGACTGGCTTAGCACAGTGCCCATCTCTGATTGGTCCCCTGCTTTGCTCTGCCTATTGTCTCTCACACAGTTCTCAGAAGCACAAACTAGTGTGAACCGGGCACAATAAGAAAGGTAAATAGGCTGGCGGGACATTACACCATGAATTCCAAAGGCAGCTGCGTTATTTGTGCATTGACACCAGGCATCCTCTCCTTTCATATAAATGAGAAATGAAAAGCTGACACGTACACCAAAAAATAATCCCGGTAAATACTTTGTTTTATTGGGAATAGAGAGTACAATAACACAAGATTTGCTTTCATACTAAAAGCTAAATGAACTCTGGAGAACAGGTTGACGGATAAGTGTGGTGTGATATCTGGTGGCTAAAGTTACCAATTTTCATGTCTTCCTTCTTGGCATGATTTAGATACACTCAGTGATAAAATGTACACTGAAACCAATCCCCATTGAGGAACTACTATGCAGAAACCATGAAACAGAAGTCTTGTGGGTCCCAGGCCTGGCTGGTCCCAAGTCTGACTGTGATCCAGGTTCATGGCTACGAATAGGACCCTGGATTTAGAGTGTCACATTAGTGTAGTCGGGCGCCTATGCCTAAAACATGTAAACATAATCAGCTCATTGTATCATGCATGTGTGGCTGAATGCCAAGATTGCACTCTGATATGTGTGGAGCCCATGCGCTCCTCCTGCGGAGCAGAAAGGGAGCAGAAGAGCAAAAACAATAGAACTGCTCTCCCCACAATAGAACTGCACCCCCTGCAGTAAATTTGGTGCCTGCCATTTCTTTCTCTTATCAGGCCCTTGTGCATTCTTCCAACTGGGCATCTCACCACCAAAACCTTCCCTTCTCTATCAGCTCAGTGCTGACAGGGCTGAGGAGGAAATCAAGATGAACATGTGCTACCTCTCTCTGCTCTCCTTGGAGGTGGCAGATCAGTTAAAGAGTTGAGGGTAAGACAAATACTTAGATGTTCTAATACTGCATCGTAGAGCTACATAATTCCCCCCCATTAAGGAGGTGTTTCATGACCAGAAAAGAATGAGGCCTAGGGTGGAGACGCAGAGCTGGGATCCATCAGACAACAGGTGAGTGTTGAGAAGTGATGTGAAGAATGGGCAGAAACACTCAGCACTACGACTTATACAGTGTAGTTGTTGAATAGATATTAACTCCTATGAAAGAGCACCCAGCATGGATGAGGTTCCATAGTGAGGTTCCATATGTATAGATGTGCATATATATGTATATACATACCCGCACATATACGTATATGGGGGATTTGAGAAAACCAGACTCTGTGGCCATTTGCTGAAACCCAGGCCTCTCCCTCGCTCACCCTGGGGCCTGAGCTCCTCCTGCGGATACTATGCTGAGCATTTTAGATGGAAAACTGAGCCTGTGAGAGGTGAAACCTGAGGACACAAGTGACAGAATCAGAATGCACACCAACAGCTGTGTGAAGTGTGCCCTAAAGGACCTCTTTCCCCCAGGCCATGACCTCCACTGTGCCATTTCCTCCTCAGGGATGGATGCCTGCTAGGATGATGCAAGGGTGGGCCAAAGCAGGCCTGGGCATGCCCCGGGTGGCTGATTTGTCTCCACCTTGAGGACACAGAGGGCAGTGGGCCCCAGTCTGGACCCCCAGGATCCCTGTGTGCCGGCGAAGGCCCCTCAAGGATGTGCAGCCAGGGTCGGGCCATGCCTGGACATGCCCTTCCTGTCCCGCAAGTCGAGGGGAAGCCTGTGCTAGTGCCCCAAGTGAGACACTTCCAGAAACCCGCCACCGGAGCTTGATATGGGCGTCATAAAAGAGTATTTTGCCAGAGCTATCATATACATATATGTGCATGTATATGTACATGTGTACTCACACCTCTACGGATATGGTGGACTTGAGAAGAACCAGGCCCCCTGGCCACAGGTCTTGCTGAAATCCAGGCTCTCCCTCCCTCAGCCTGGGGCCTGAGCGCCTCCTGCTGGTCCTTTGCTGAGCATTTCAGATGTAAATCCAGCCTCAGAGAGGTGAACCCTGAGGGCACAAGTGACAGAATCAGAAACAGAGCCACAGCTGGGTGAGGTGTGCCCTTAATGATCTCTTTACCCCAGGCTGAGGATGCCACTCTGCCTTTTCCTCCACAGGGAATCATGCCTGGGAGGATGCAGGGGTGGGCCAAAGCAGGCCTAGGCACGCCCCGTGTGGCGGCTAGACCCTCCTTTCGGACAGAGAGTGCAGTGGGACCCAGTCTGGAACCCAAGGAGCCCTGTGTGCCGGTGAAGGCCCCTCAAGGATGTGCAGCCAGTGCGGGCTGATGCCTGAACCTGCGCTCCCTGAGCCAGGCCACGGGGAAGACTGGGCAAGTGCCGCAGGCGAGACATTTCTCAGAAATCCGCCACTGGAGCTTGAAATGGGTGTCAAAAAAGGGTGTTTTGCCAGAGCTACCATACACATATGTGCATATGTATTTACATATATACTTAGGCATATGTGTATATGGTGGATTTGTGAAGAACAAGGCCCTGTGGCCCACAGATCTTGCTGGAAATCTAGGCCTCCCCTCCCTCTCCGATGGGCCTGAGCTCCTCGTGCTGGTCCTTTGCTGAGCATTTCAGATGTAAAACTGAGCCTCAGAGAGGTGAACATTAGGGGCACAAGTGACAGAATCCCATTTCAGACACACAGCTGTGTGTGGTATTCCCTCAAGCCCTCTTTCCCCCAGGCCGAGGCCGCCACTCTCCTTTCCCTCCACAGGGATGGATGCCTGCTGGGAGGATGGAAGGGTGGGCCAAAGCAGGCCCGGGCACGCCCTGTGTGGTAGGACATGACTCTTCCTTGAGGACGGAGAGTGCAGTGGGACCCAGTCTGGACCCCAAGGAGCCCTGTTGCCGACGAGGAGCCCTAGAAGTGTGCAGCCAGGGTCGGCCAATACCTGAACAGGCGCTCCCTGAGGCCAGGCCACGGGGAAGCCTGCGCACGTGCAGCAAGCAAGACATTTCTCAGAAATCCGTCACTGGAGCTTGTAATCGGCCTCAAAAAGAGTGTGTCGCTAGAGATACCATATACACATCGGTGTATACATATGCACATATGTACTTACACACCCGTGCATATGCGCACGCGCACTTACACATGTGTGCATATGTGCACACGTGCACTTGCACATGTGTGCATGCGTGTGCACGTTACTTACACCTGTGTGCATGTGTGCTCACGTACGTGTGCATAGGTGTGTGCATGTGCCCTTACACAGGCGTGTGTTTGTGCACATGTGCTTACACGTGTGTGTCTGAATTTGGGCTTACACATATGTGTGTATGTGTGCGCGTGAGCACTTACGCATATATCTGTATATGCACATATGGACTTACACGTATGTGTATATATATACATATATACTTACTCGCATGTGTATATAACACTCCACACATATGTGATATGGTGGATTTGAGAAGAAAAAGGCCCTGTACGCACAGTTCTTGCTATAAATCCAGGCCTTCTTCACTCACTCTCCGTTGGGCCTGAGCTCGTCCTACTGGTCCTTTCTGAGCATTTCATATGGAAAACTGAGCTCAGTGAGGTAACATTAGGGTCCCAAGTGACAGAATTAGAATTCAGTACACACAGCTGTGTGACGTGTGCCCTAAATGGCCTCTTTCCCCCAGGCCGAGGACGCCATCTGCCGTTCCTCTACAGGGATGAATGCGTGCTGGGAGGATGCATGGGTGGGGCCAATGCAGGCCTGGGCACGCCCGTGTTTTTAGACCTTGACTCCTCTTTGAGGACGAGAGTGCAGTGGGACCCAGTCTGGAACTCAAAGGAACCCTGTGTGACAGCGAGGTCCCCTCAAGGATGTGCAGCCAGTGGTCAGCCGTTGCCTGAAACTGCCCTCCCTGAGCCCAGCCCTGGGGCAGCCTGTGCAAGTGCCATGAGCGTGACATTTCTCAGAAATCCGCCACTGGACTTTGAAATGGCGTCCAAAGAGAGTTTTGCCAGAGCTACATATACACAGATGTCCATATATATATATTGTACATATATACATTCACAGAGGTGTATATGGTGGATTTGAGAAGAACCGGGCCCTGTGGCCACAGGGCTTGCTGAAATCCAGGCCTCTCCCTCCCTACCCTGGGGCCTGAGCTCCTCTTGCTCCTCCTTTACTAGGCATTGCAGATGGAAACCTGAGCCTCAGAGCGGTGAACCCTGAGGGCACAGAACTGACAGAATCAGAATTCTGACATACAGTCAGGGAGAGGTGTGCCCTTAAGGACCTCTTTCCCCCAGGCCGAGGCTGCCACTCTGCTTTCCTCCACAAGGATGGATGCCTGTGGGAGGACGCATGGTGGGCCAAAAGCAGGCCTGGGTATCCCCGGGGGCTGACTTGCTCCGCCTTGAGGACACAGAGGGCAGTGGCCCCAGTCTGGCCCCCAGGATCGCTGTGTGCCGGCGAAGGCCCCTCAAGGATGTGCAGCCAGGGTCGTGCCATGCCTGGACATGCCCTTCCTGTCCCAAGTCGAGGGAAGCATGTGCCAGTGCCCCAAGTGAGACACTTCTCAGAAACCCGCCACCGGAGCTTGAAATGGGCGTCATAAAAGAGTATTTTTGCCAGAGCTATCATATACATATATTGTGCATGTATATTACATGTGTACTCACACCTCTACGGATATGGTGGACTTGAGAAGAACCAAGGCCCCCTGGCCACAGGTCTTGCTGAAATCCAGGCCATCTCCCTCCCTCAGCCTGGGGCCTGAGCTCCTCCTGCTGGTCCTTGCTGAGCATCTCAGATGTAAATCCTGCCTCAGAGAGGTGAACCCTGAGGGCACAAGTGACAGAATCAGAAACAGAGCCACAGCTGGGTGAGGTGTGCCCTTAATGATCTCTTTACCCCAGGCTGAGGATGCCACTCTGCCTTTTCCTCCACAGGGAATCATGCCTGCTGGGAGGTGCAGGGTGGGCCAAAGCAGGCCTGGCACGCCCCGTGTGGCGGCCTAGACTCCCTCCTTCGGACAGAGAGTGCAGTGGGACCCAGTCTGGAACCCAAGGAGCCCTGTGTGCCGGTGAAGGCCCTCAAGGATGTGCAGCCAGTGCGGGCTGATGCCTGAACCTGCGCTCCCTGAGCCAGGCCACGGGGAAGACCTGGGCAAGTGCCGCAGGTGAGACATTTCTCAGAAATCCGCCACTGGAGCTTGAAATGGGTGTCAAAAAAGGGTGTTTTGCCAGAGCTACCATACACATATGTGCATATGTATTTACATATATAACTTAGGCATATGTGTATATGGTGGATTTGTGAAGAAGAAGGCCCTGTGGCCCACAGATCTTGCTGGAAATCTAGGCCTCCCTCCCTCCCGATGGGCCTGAGCTCCTCGTGCTGGTCTTTGCTGAGCATTTCAGATGTAAAACTGAGCCCAGAGAGGTGAACATTAGGGGCACAAGTGACAGAATCCCACTTTCAGACACACCGCTGTGTGTGGTATTCCCTCAAGCCCTCTTTCCCCCAGGCCGAGGCCGCCACTCTCCTTTCCCTCACAGGGATGGATGCCTGCTGGAGGATGGA
>PUFA01002351.1:0-28259 GCA_003508835.1 Eonycteris spelaea | reverse complement strand
CAGGAGCTAGCGGTATCCCAACCGTGAATTCTCCTGGTGCCATAACAAGATGGCAGCTTTCTTGTTTTCTCAAATCCACTTGACTGAATTGTCAAACACAGGCATCTTTTACCACAAAGAGAGGAAGGAGGGGCATGGAAAGGGGCAGGATCTAAAAAGAGCGGGGATTCTCCAAATCTCTCTTTGGGAAGAACTTCTCCAATTAGCATATCTATAGAAGCTGATAGCGTGGAGCCTTTTCCAATCTACTGAAAAGCTGATAATGCAAAGGTTTTTAAATAGTTCTTCCCAATGTTTAAGAGGGACAGGAAAAGAGGATTAGGGAGACACAAAGGAGACCTGCTGTTTTTAAAAAGTGACCCTTTCAAATAGTTTTCCTTAGTTTAGCTCAAACTGTCTCAAGCAGTAATAGCCTGTGTTGGCATTTCTAACAGACTCAGCAGAAGGACCCTGGAAGATGCTCAGACCTTCCATGTAATTACGATCAGACTTGGAAAAATCAGCCTCCATTTGGGTCAGATTTCTGATGTTTTTACATCTTTTAAAATCTGTTCCAACAACTGATACAGGGTTAAGGCAGGAGAAGTGCACAAATTGGTAGATATTAAACCAGACTGCTTTTAGAACCTGCAAGGTACTGCTAGCTTTCTAGACCTGCCTGATCACCCCTATGACCAGACAAGGAGAAACAGAGAACCAAAGAAAATTCCTACAGATGTGACTAACAAACATTTATCCATACTATTAATGTTCACTACTACTGTAGAGAAAGATAGGAAAAGAAAGATTTAAGCTATACCCTACACGATGTAAACCCAACGATTTATTCCATTCTTTCTTTACTCTGCCCAAACCGAGAGATCAACACCGATTCTCAATATCATCTTTTTCAATTTGTTAAAGTTCCACCTTGTTGGAAAACTTCTTGATTTTTCCCTGACCGTTTTTTATCCTAATGTTGATATTACCATATATTATACCTTACAAGCTAAAGACCTTAATTCCAAACATTAATAATACATTTGGCTCCTATCCATTTGTCTTTAGAATGTAGTATTTCTACCAAGATTAATGAAACAATTCCTATTGGGAGTTTCCATACATATTTTCCAAATTAAAAGGTTTTCGAATACAAACAATCAATCCTCAGCCCAATAATTTTAGCAATGACATAGGCCAAGAAGAAATTTTAAAGCTTAGCCAAGGAAGCCGAGGATTTCTATCCCCATAGTATTTCCATCTTATAACAGTAAGAAAGACAAAAGCACAGAAAAACATGAACACTCTGTGAGGAAAATTTCAGTATAGAAAACTGGGAGTCACCAAGTCCAAATAGCTTAGTTTTAAAAATAGTTTTCATGCACCTCTAACGTATTAGACAGGAAAAAGTCAGCCAGCTCTTCTAAATTCTCCCAAATCTTGCAGAAATCGAGCAAAACGGCTTACGGGGTAAACAAATATACTGCTTACCTCTGCCGACACACGTCCCAGATCTTTCAGCTACAGTCATTCCCAGGAGACGATATCCCAGCTATTAATTCTCCTGGAGCCATGGCAAAATGGTGACTCTCTAGTTTTCACAAGTTCAACTAAAGCACGACTTCGAGCCTAAGCATCTTTTATCAGCGAGGGAGGAGGGCCATGGAAAATGGCGGCATCTGAAAAAGAGCCCGCCAAATCTCCAAATCTCTTTGTACTGGAAGACTTCTCCACTATTGAGCAAGTTCAACCTGCTACCCAACACTCCACAGCAACGCTTGCGCACAAAGCTTCTCCTCACCATCTCCACCACCTGGGGGCTGCAAAGGTATGCTGTCTACCTCCCCACAATGGTACTTCCAAAAGTCTTGAGAACCTTTTCCAATGTGTTTTCCTAAAAAAGAGCAAAGTCTGCCTACAGAAGCCGCACCTGAGTTGGAGACAAGACACCACTTTAAAACTTCTTAATCTTTTAGCAGAGAGTGAAATAGTTTATCTCTTTAAGAGTTAATCTTTTTAGAATTAGGATTATTTGCCCCTTTCTTTAGGAAAAAAAAGGTCTTCTCCCTCAAATCCTGATAATTGCCCTGGGGACTAAGATCCTCTGACTATTGATAAGGGTCATCAGACCATGTTTAAGCACAAATGATGTAAAGATAGACAGGGCCCTTAGAGTCTGATGGGGGAGGGGACTTTAAGCCAAAGGTCTTTCTTTTTACTCTTTAAGAATTGTACTAACTGAACCTGTTTCCAGATGGTCGCACGAAATAAATTTTAATGATCACATGCACTTGGGTGTTACTTATCAAAATACCCACGAGATGGCAGCATAGGAAAACATTTCATAATGACATGCCTGGGTGCTATTTTCAAAACGAACATGAAAAAGCAGCAGAAATAAATTTGAGCAGCCCTGCCATGTTATTTCCACATTTCCCACCAGATGGCAGCAGAGAATGAATATTCATAATAAGCTACACTTGATGACCTATATTCAGGTGTAATTCCCAAAATGCACACGAGATAACAGCAGAGGATAAGGAATAACATTTCCTGAGACAACTTCTGCTGCTATTCCCCAAATGCACACGAGATGGCAGCAGAGGATAAGGAATCACATTTCAATACCTCAATTCTGGTGCTAATTCAAAAAGTACACGAAATAGGAGCAGAGAAGAGCGTTTGCCGGCCTTAAGGGCTCTGCTCACCATTAAAAGAAAACTCCAGACATTTGGTACTTACCACACTTTGAAATAACGTCTGTCCTTTGCATATCCCTTCTCACTCCCGGCCACGTCCCCTGACGCTTCCCCTGTACCTCCCGCCTCGGTGGTGCCCTCTCCTCCTATCCCTGCTCCCTGACCCTCCCTCAGTCCCTCCCCGCCCCGCCCCTGTCCCCCTCTCCTGTCCCTGCCCCGCTAGACTCCTCAGAGCCGCAGCGGGGCAGGAGCAGCAGCCATGGCCGCAGCTGGTGTGGACGAGCGCTCTCCTCTGCGACTCGCGCCCCGCTCGGGCAGCGTCACCCCCACCGTGCCGCCGCACTGGCCCCAGAGGTGATGCGGTGCAGGCCTCTCTCTCGGCCGGCATAGGCTGCCCTCACTCTGAGCCCTCCAGCGCTGTGCGCGCGGCTTGGGGGGGGGGGCGGGGAGAGTGCGCACGCCTCGCCCCTTCATTCCAGGCCTTGGCCAGTTCCCGGCCATGCCAAAGGTCTCGGTGGGCTCTCTCACATCCCAGGACGGACCAGGCCCCGGGACACCCTCCTCACCAGTCTTGGCCGCTCGACAGGACCCGGGCCCGGGCGTGGCCCGCCAATCTCTTGACCACATGGGCACCTAGGTAGGTGCAGCACCGCCAAGTCCAGGCCGTGGCCCTGACCTAGACCCACCCCTCCCCTGCACTCCCCGCCAAAGCGGAGCCGGCCCTCCCAAAAAACACGCGGCCACACCACCGGGCAACGCTTTGACCCGCGACCCCGCCCTCCATCCAGAGCTCTCGGCCCCTGGGGCTCTGCCCCAGGGACCCCAGGAAGGGAAAGGCCTGAAGCGGAGAGAGAAAACAGCCCAGGGCTGCTGGCCGAAGAAGAGCACATGGAAGTGGGCGGTGGCGCAGGGTGCATGGACGGTCATGTAGTGGGCTCGGCGGCTGCCCGGGATCCCGGACACAGCGAGCAAGCAGGGCCTGGGGGCGTCCATGGGCACCCTGGCTGGAGGGCGGCAAAAGGAGGGCGTGGCAAAAGTGTACAGCACCCGGTATCCCAAGGAGGTCTCCAATCCAAATACTAACCAGGCCCGATCCTGCTTAGCTTTCAAGTTCAGGCAGTTCAGGGTGCTGTGTCCATAGGCAGGAGAGGCTGTCGCCTGCCGCCCCAAGAGCTCGAGGCTGGCCTTCCCGTGCCAGAGACGCCCATGCCTGCAGCACACCTCCTGTGGGGGTGTGGGTTTTGACTAAGGCACTGCGGGACTTGACTGGTTCCAGGTAGTGCGGAGGTCTTGGCCGCTTGGCTGGACCCCGCCCTGGGAGTGGCCCGCCATGCTCTTGGCCACCTGGGCACCTAGGTACCTGCAGCCCGGCTAAGTCTGGTCTCCAGCCCTGACCCAGACGCACACCTCCCCGCTCCCCCACCAAGCCATGCCTGACCTGCCCAAACACAAACGGAGCCCCTGGTCACACCCCATGGCATCGCTTTGGACAGACGCAGACCTCGCCTTCCGCGGGGTCCTGGGAGCAGCCCAAACTGCTGCCCCTTGCTTTCACATCTGTCGTGAGAAATGCCTGCAGTCCTGACGGGATGCCTGGTGCTTGGAGCAACAAGGTCATCAGCAGCAGATGTGGACTTGCACACGAGGAAACATCGCAGGGAGGGCGCACACGCCTGACCTATTCTGGGACTTCTTGCTCTAGGGATGCGGATGGGAAAGAGATACCTGAGAAGAAATAGCTGAAAACACGGTCGTGGCCTTGAGGCTGAGTCTGGGAATTGGCTGTAGTTTGTAATTGCTAACCTGATAGTAATTAATGATGATTTGTAAAGCCAGCTTTGCGAGAGAGAATAAAAAGCCGTGGAGACAGGGGTAGGGGCTGCTAGCATTGCCATTCCTTGCCACTCCTCCTCTCCCTTATCCATGTTAGTAAAAACATTTCCAGACTCCGACTCTTCTTCCTAAATGTCTCCGCAACAACATCGACTCTCTCCAACAAGAGAGACAGACAGAGAGACAGAGAAACCCAGAGACAGAGCAAGTGACCAGGAGGGAAGGAGAAAGGAGAACGCAGGTCGCCAGGGCGCGGCGAGGCCCAGAGAGAGCCACGAAGGAGGGGATGGGGCAGTGCTGCGGGGTTCCGCTAGAGAGGCGGCTGGAGCGAGCGCCGGCCGCGCTAAGGCACCGCAGCCCTTGGCCGGTTCCCGCCGGTGCGGAAGGACTGGGTGGGCGCTCTCGCATCTCGGACCTGCTGCAGGAGCCAGCTGGCTAAAGTCGAACAGCACCTTAAAGAGGGAGATGAAGCCTAAGGAAAAAAAGAAGACAGGAAAGCGCTTCAGGAGGGCATACAGTCAATGCTACAGCCTTGAGTTTATTTAGCACAGCCCTTACATTTCTTTTCGAACACAATAGCAAGGCACAGAGGACATTACCATAGGAATGCTGACATTTACATAAGTTCCTATACATCCTTCCCTCAGGGTGCAAACATCCTTGCTTTCTGTTAAACATTCCACTATCTTAAAAGGGTTACTTTAGGAGGCATACCTCTCCTACAGGGTCAGTAATGTTTAGCTCAAATCCCTGCTTCCTTGAACCATTGTTTAAGCAGTCTCAGTAACTGCTTTATGGCCTATAAGCTACGTGACTTCTTCAGTGTCTCAAAACGGCTCCCGACATCTCCCCCTTTTTTATTTATTAAAATGCCAAAGCTTTCGCAGCTATGGTGCAGATAGACTGTGCCTGTCTTAGGCGACCCTCCACAGGTCTAGGCCTTACCCGTCATTGGCACATGAAAGTCTTGCAATCATGCCCTGTCTTAGGTTGGTCCCAGCCCTGGAGGATTCTTACCCGTCTTTGACTACCAGCCTCTGCAAATGGGAGATGTAACATATAACTGGCTCAAGCCTGAGCCTGGAGCCTAAAACCATACATCTCTGCTCGAATATTTAGCAGGGAATTGAAGAAGTAGTTCATCAAAGGAGGAAGCAGACATAGGCCTAAGGCTAAAACCGAAATAAGCAAATGACCCAAAGGAGACCAAGATGGTAAAAAGCTTTTTAGATGTTGTAAAAATTTTGAAGCTTCTTCAGCTGCATCAAACTGAAGGGGTCCCGCTTCCTACAGTCCCTGAATTTCTCTATGCAGTCGTATTCAATCTAAGGACATGTTAGCATTATACTAGACACCTTGGAGATGAGAGCGCATGCGATCCCATCCATGTTGACTTTCATTATAAATTTTTGAGGTAACACCAATCCACTGATATGCTGCATGACATTCTAAATGAGATCTCACTTTTAGACCTTGGATTTCATCTCCTAAATACATAACTAGACTATATAATGCATCAAGCTTCTGTTCTAACTTGTCGTCAATATTTTCCTGGGTCCCTAAAGCCATCGTAACATTTTTAGACAAATTATTAGCATTTTGCACAGTATGAGACTAACACCTGGGGACCCTGGCCAGCATACCAAGGCCCAGTAACATAAACATGAATCATCACAAAAGAGGTTTGATGAAAACCATTATAGTAGTTCCTTCCGAAACAAAAGAAATACAGTTAGTTAAATTACAGTTAGAATATGTAACATTAAATCTCCTTCTATGTTGATATTAATTTCACCAACCAACAGCACATGCGGTGGAGCAACACATGCTGTTACATTCATGCGTGGCATTCCTCTTAGAGCCCCTCCCCCAGGACGCAGTTCACCCGTAGCTGCGCTCAACCTCCACACATAAGTTTGAGGAAACTCCTCATCAGTCCACCATAGTCCCAACTGTCCAACTGGTGTTCAATCTATAACTTCCAGTGTGTTCGTTGGTTCCACCTGACCAATCCAGGATTTGTGTTGTCCTTACTAAAGCAGATGGGCAATCCTTCTCACCATTCCAGTATAATTAAATTCTGGTTCATTTACTCCTTGCTTCTGCCCCAAAGATGGCTGATCTAACAGCTGTGTGTCATTTACTCTCACAATTTCTGGGCCTTCCCAAATGGACAGATGCAAAATAGGTGGATCCGGTACATAGGCCCAATACAGCTCTCCTTCAGCCATCAGAAGATGGCCTATCAGCATCATCATCAGGAGCAGCTTTCTCTGTTCCTGTAGAGATATAAGCAAAACCTCGGCCCCATTTCAGCATCTCAGCAGGCACTCAATCCCCTGTTAGATCCTTGTAGTATACTGGCTGCTGCAAAGGCTCACCGGCCTGTTTCACCCAATGCCGATGAGCTGCTGTGCTACCTTGTTCATCTTTATTTTAAAAATTTAGAAAGTAAATAATGCTCTATATTAAGCCTTTATCTTGGGGTATACCATATTCCCCCTTTTTGTTTTATAAGCTTATCCTTCTTAGAAATGTTCCAGGAGACAACCCCCCAAGGGTGTCTTCCGTGAACTCTGGTTTTTTCCCCTCTAATGCTTGCGCAGAAAACACAAAACAGAAAGCACAAAACAGACACTCAGACAAGGACAATTACTGAGGTGTAGGTGGGCCTAGAGAAATTTGCCACCTACCACTTAGACAAGACTAAAGACAATAAACAGACTTTAACAACAGGGCACAGGAGGCGGCGTCCCGCTGCCTGGCCATGGTCCGGGAGATATGACTGCGTCCCGTCTCTCCACGGACCCCTGGTGACTGGTTAACAGAAACAGGAACAGAAAGGTACCTTAAAAAGCACTGAATTTTGTAATTTAGTCATTACTTTTCTCATTTCCAATACAAAATCAAGTTATCTTCACTGTTGACTCCATGCTAAAATGTCCTAAGTTTTAGACTAATTAACCAATAAAAGAAAAAGAAAATCATAAAAAGTTTTTAAATTTCAAGTTAGAGAAAGACCCTTTACCACACAATAATGAAACCTGAGCGATGCAAGTTTGTGACTACAAGAGCGTCTTTCAAAAATACAGTATTTAATAGAATTCCTTTTCCACCAGCGGTGTTAGTTTCCAATGACTATCCAATGCAGTGGGCCCTTCTAAAATAGAGAACAAATTAGTTAAAGCACATGTGAGGGTAAAGGGAAGGACAGAGCCAATTAATATCTCTCGATAATTTTTGAAAATTATTAACAGTATTGAGAGCTCCTCTCCTAATTTCTATTTTTTGAGGAGTAAGTTTCTGTTGCAAAATTTCGTAACATCCCTTCCCACATTGAGGACGTAGTCCTGGTGAGCGAGGTGGAGGCTTCTGTGGGGACCGGTTTCGAGGACAATTTCGAGCAAAATGCCCAGTTTCCTGACATTTAAAACAACAGCCAGGGCTGCGGAGAGATCTGCCTCGATTGTTTCTAGTTTGTTGAAATAGCACTTCTTTTACTGTTTTCCCTTGTAATGCTGCGGCCATGGCTAGACCCTGCGTATATGCTGGTCCAATATCAGCACATAATCGAATATAATCCGCAAGATTCCCTTTCTTCCTATGAGGTCTGAGAGTGGCCTGACATGCGGAATTAGCCTTCTCATAAGCCAGTTGTTTTACTAAGATTAGTCCTGCATCTGATTCTCCTATTAGTCTTTTAGCCGTCTCCATGAGCCTGGCCACAAAATCCTGAAAGGGCTCATCTGGCCCTTGCCTTATCTTAGATAAATCTTCAGTTTGCCTTCCATTAGCAGGTCATTTACACCAAGCCCTTTTTGCAGCAGCACTTATTTGTGCATAAGCTCCTCCTTCGTACCCTAATTGGTGATCATTCGCACAATATTGGCCTTCTCCTGCCAACATCTCATATGTGGTTAGTATTGGAGGATTCTGATTTCTATTCAGTTCTGCTGTTTTTTCACATAGATCACAATATTCTGATTTCCATAGCAAAAAATCCCCAGGTGTGAGACAAGCTCGAGCCAAATTCTTCCAACCAGCTGGAGTTAGGGCTTCTAAAGATAACGTTTCCAACATAGCCTGAGTGTAAGGAGCACTGGGGCCGTATTTTGCACAAGCCAATTTCAATTCTTTAATAGATTTAAAAGGGATGGGGTTATACCGTTTCAGACGAACTTGCTGACCCTCCTCATCTCAAGCCTCCTGTTCTGTTACAGGGCACATTAAGTGAAATCCCTGTGTATCCTCACCTCTTTCTATAGCCTGATGTAACGTAGTTTGTAAAGGTAAAAGAGGCTTAGGTCCTCGAGGTTGCTTAACAACCGCAATGACCGGCTGTGGTTCTTCGAACGGAGGCGGGGGATACAGATCTTTGCTAGGCGATTTAAGGTTTTTCTCCAAGCCTCCCAGCCGTAGGGTTAATTGTTGCACAGCAGTTTGCAAACCCTGAACAACTTTCTCTAATTCCTTAGACTTATGCTCAGAGCTAGCAGCCGCGACAAATGGGAAATAGCCTCCATAGTTATGGAACCGTGAGGCTTCTCCCTCCAACTGGTTTGCATCTCCGGGGCTCAAAGGCTCCTCTCTATCGTTAGTTAGCATCAGATCAAAAGGGTTCCCGCTCCTCTCTTCAGGCAGCAGGTCTAGCAGGTCTAGTCTCAGTCTCCTTTTCAAATGGCGGGACATCTCCTATATTGTCCCGTTTTTCTTCCCCTTTCTGGCTTTCCCCAGCCTTAACCCTCTCATGCCTGGGATCTAAACTATCTCTAATTAAAGTCCACAAGCCAAAGTCTGCAAGCACTTTGCCAGGCCCATGAGCATAATAATCTTGTAGTTTTTCTTTTACCTTTTTCCATGTTCCTATATACACTGTTCCCCCCTCAGGAAACAAAGGACAAACTTTCTTTACAAACTCTAAAAAATTACACAATTGTTGATGCCCTAACTTAGCTCCTCTAGCCCGGAGCATATTCTTAAGCATATGTACAAAAAGCATGCGTCCGTTTACATTTCCCATTTTTCTTTATTTAAGTCGACTTTCCTCTCTTTCTATCTATTTACAAACACCGCAACCCTTACTTTTCTGAGCGCTCACTTCACGCGGTGTCTTTCTTACTCCCGGACTGTTCCACTGCACTCACCTCTGCCTATTACTCAGCTTTAAACTCGGGGGGCCCCCCCTTTCTCCTGCGGTGGTAGTCTTCACCTCAACGTTCCTCAACGTTCCGTCCCAAATTCAGGTCCCTGTTTGGGCGCCACTTGCCGGAGCCAGCCGGCTAAAGTCGAACAGCACCTAAAAGAGGGAGGTGAAGCCTAAGGAAAAAAAGAAGAAGACAGGAAAGCGCTTCGGGAGGGCATACAGTCAATGCAACAGCCTTGAGTTTATTTAGCACAGCCCTTACATTTCTTTTCGAACACAATAGCAAGGCACAGAGGACATTACCATAGGACTGCTGACATTTACATAAGTTCCTATACATCCTTCCCTCAGGGTGCAAACATCCTTGCTTTCTGTTAAACATTCCACTATCTTAAAAGGGTTACTTTAGGAGGCATACCTCTCCTACAGGGTCAGTAATGTTTAACTCAAATCCCTGCTTCCTTGAACCATTGTTTAAGCAGTCTCAGTAACTGCTTTATGGCCTATAAGCTACATGACTTCTTCGGTGTCCCAAATTGCTCCCGACAACCTGCCCAGTCCCCAGCCCACCTTCCCAGCCTTGGCCATTCGGCAGGACCACGGCCCGGGCGTGCCTCGCCAATCTCTCTGCCACCTGGGCAACTAGGAAGGTGCAGCCCTGATAAGTCTCAACCCGGCCCTGAACCAGATCCACCCCACCTCTGCACTCCCCGCCGGGGCCGACCTTGACCTGGCCGAAACCACGTGGAGACACGGGCCACACCACCGGGCAACGCTTCGCCCCAAAACCTCACCTTCCACCCAGCGCCCTCCGCCCTTGAGGCTCAGCCGCGCGGAGCCCGGGAAGCGAAGGGTCCAGAGCAGAGAGAAAACAGCCCAGGTCTGGCTGCAGGAGAGCAGGTGGAGGCGGGCGATGTCGCGGGGTGCACGGACTTTGGTGCAGCCCTTAAGCTCGGTGGCCTACCCAGGACCCCGGAACAGCGAGCGACCGAGTGAGCAAGTGAGCAGGGCCCCGGGGCACCCAGGGGCACCCTGGCCGGAGGGCGACCAACGGAGGGGGCGGCAAAAGCCTACGGCACCCGGTATTCGCAGGCGGTCTCCCACCCAAGTGCTAACCAGACCCAACCCTGCTCAGCTTCCGAGATCAGTTGAGATCAGGCGCGTTCAGCGTGGTACAGCCGTAGACAGGAAAGACTGTCGCCTGCATTCCCAAAAGTTCGAGCCTGGCCTTCCGGCCCCCGGAGACGCCCGCGCCTGCACCGCAGCAGAAAATAACTTTTATGACATACACATGGCTGCTAATTTGAAACGCATATGATAGCAGCAGAAATAACTTCATGCGATGCACCGCTGTGTTATTCCCAAAAAGCCCACCAGATGGCAGCGGAGTGTAAAGTTTTATGATGACATAGATCCTTTCTGGACAGTAGAGAAGGAATATTCACGATCACTCAGGTGTTTATAATAAAATATAATAAAATATACACCTTGATGGCATCAGAAAATTAATTTTTATGATGGCCTACACTGTATTAGTCTCAAAATGCCCACAAGATTGCTGCAGAAAACAAAATTTATGAATACGCTGGTATTTTCTCAATATCCACGCGATGGCAGCAGAAAACAAAGTTTTCAAGACATGCACTGCTGTGTTATTCCCAAGATTCACACAAAATGGCAGCAGAAAAGAAAATATAACAACATACCCTGGGGAGTCATTTTTTAAATGCACATGAGGTAGTAGCAGAAATAACTTTTCGAGACGTGCGCTCCTGTGTTATCCCCAAAATGCTGAGCCGATGGCAACAGCAAGTAACTTTTTATATTAACATACACTTGCCTGTGATTTTCAAATGCCCACCGAACAGCAGCAGAGAATAATCTCTCATGACATGTCCTTTTTTTGTTTGTCCCAAGATACACATGAGATGTCCATGCACAAGAACTTGGTTCAACCAAGCGTCCTTAGGTGACATTTTCTAACTGTACGAGATAACGAGAGAAATAACTGCTTACGATATGTGCTATGGTGTTATTCCCAATATGACGACCAGATGGCAGCACGGAATGAGTATTCAAGATGATCTACAGTAGGATATTATTTCCAAATTGCCCACAAGACTAAAGCAGAGAATTACGTCATGACAAGCACTCCTGTGTTTTGCACGAGATGCACGTGGAATGGCATCAGAAAACTTTTCATAATGCCATTCCACAGAGTTTATTTTCAGAATGCACATGAGATAGCAGCAAAATTACATTTTATGACATGAGCTGTGATTTATTCCGAAAATGCTCACCGTGTAACGACAGATAAGTATTCATAACAAACACGCAGGTATTATTTCTGAAATGCCCTCCAGATGGCAGCAGCGAACAAATTTCACGACATACGTGCTTTTGTTTTTCTCAGGATTCACACGGAATGGCAAGAGAGAAAACATTTATAGAGACACACGGCGGAGTGGTGTTCTTTAAAGGCGCGCACGACAGCAGCAGCAGAAACTTTACATGGGACGCACTATGACGTTATTCCCAAATGCTCACCAGGTGGCAGCAGAAAATAAATTTTTCTGCTCACATACACCTGAGTGTTATTATCAAAACTTCTACGAGATGGCAACAGAGAACAGTTCGTCATTACTTGCAGTCCTATGTTATACTCAAGTTTAACCCGAAAAGGCACGGGAGAAAAAAAATTATAACGACACACCCTGGGGTGCTATTGTTTAAATGTGCACGAGATAGCACCACTTTTTAAAATTTTTCATGCCATCCAATATGGCATTATTCGCAAATAACCACCAGATGGCAAGAGAAAATAATTTTGTGCTGACGTACACCTGGATATTATTTTTAAAATGCCCACGAAATGGCAATAGAGAATAACTTCATGACATGCACTCCTGTGTCTTTACACAGATGCAAATGAAATGGCAGTAGATAAAAGGCGATTATAATGACATTCCTTTGGGTTTAATTTTCAGAATGCACCTTGCACAGAGGCTGAGACAACATTTTATGATCTGCGCTGTGTTGTTATTCCCAGAATGCCCACCAGATGGCAGCAAGAATAAATTTTATTGCACTCGTGTTATTCTCAAGATGCACAATCCATGAGGCAAATAATGAATATTTACGATAGCCTACACCAGGTTTTGTTCTTGAAATCTTCACCACGTGGCAGCAAAGAGTAACCTTTTTTTTATTTCATACGATCCGGTATTATTCCCCAAATTCCCACCTATGGCAGCAGGAAATAAATTTTAATGATGACATACACTTGGGTATTATTATCAAATTACCCACGAGACGGCAGCAGAGAAAAACTCTTCATAATGACATGCCTTGGGTGTTATTTCCAAAAGGAACATGAAAAAGAAGCAGAAATAACATTGAGCAGCACTGTCATGTTATTCCCAAATATTCCACCAGATGGCAGCAGAAAATGACTATTCATAATCAACTACACTTGAAGACCTATCTACAGGTGCTATTCCCAGGATGCACACGAGATGGCAGCAGAGGATAAGGAATAACATTTCATGAGCCACACTCTGGTGCTATTCCCCAAATGGGCACGAGATGGCAGCAGAGGATAAGGAATGAAATTTCAATACC
The DNA here is from genome assembly GCA_003508835.1 of Eonycteris spelaea. Classification (NCBI taxonomy): domain Eukaryota; kingdom Metazoa; phylum Chordata; class Mammalia; order Chiroptera; family Pteropodidae; genus Eonycteris; species Eonycteris spelaea. Next base: position 14,984 of record PUFA01002351.1, on the reverse strand, counting down.
TAAACTCTGGTGCTAATTCAAAAAGTACACAAGATGGGAACAGAGAAGAGCGTTTCCCAGCCTTAAGGGCTCTGCTCACCATTTAAATAAAACTCCAGACATTTGGTACTCACCTCACTTTGAAATAACTCCTGTCCTTTCATAGCCTTTCTCACTCCGAGCCACGCCCCCACTGCCTTGGTGGTGCCCTCTCCCCTATCCCTGCTCCCTGACCCTCCCTCAGTCCCTCCCGTCCCACCCCTGTCCCCCTCTCCTGTCCCCGCCCCGCCTTGAGTGGCAGCCGGCCTCCGCTAGACCGGCCAGAGCCGCAGCGGGGGGCAGGAGCGGCAGCCATGGCTGCAGCTGGAGTGGACCGAACGCTCTCCTCTGCGACTCGCGACCCGCTCAGACGGCCTCACCCCCACCATGCCGCCGCACTGGCCCCAGGGGTGATGCGGCGAAGACCCCTCGCCGGAAACAGGCTACCCGCGCTCTGAGCCCTCCAGCGCTGCGCACAAGGCTTGGGGGGGGAGGGAGAGCGCGCACGCCTCTCCCCTTCATCCCGGGCCTTGGCAGGTTCCCGCCGTGCCAAAGGTTTCGGTGGGCTCTCTCGCATTCCGGGACTGACCAGGCCCCGGGCCACCCTACTCCCTAGTCTTGGCCGCTTGGCAGGACCCGGGCCCGGGCGTGGCCTGCCAATCTTTCGGCCACATGGGCACCTAGGCAGGTGCGGCACCACCAAGTCCAGGCCACGGCCCTGACCCAGACCCACCCCTCCCCTGCGCTCCCTGCCGAAGCCGAGCAGGACCTGCCAAAAACCACGCGGAGACACCGGCCATCCCACCTGGCAACGCTTTGGCCAACGAACTCGACCTCCACCCAGAGCTCTCGGCCCTTGGGGCTTGGCCCCAGGAAGGGAAAGGCCTGAGCAGAGAGAAAACAGGCCAGGGCTGCTGGCTGCAGGAGAGCTCATGGAGGTGGGCAGTGACGCGGGGCGCGCGGACGTTCGTGCAGCCCTTGGGCTCGGGCGGGTGCCAGGGACCCCTGAGACAGCGAGCAAGCAGGGCCGGGGGCGTCCACGGGCACCCTGGCTGGAGGGCAGAAAACCGAGGGAGCAAAAGCGTACAGCACCCGGTATCCCCAGGAGGTCTCCCATCCACGTACTACCAGACACGATCCTGCTTAGCTTCCAAGATCAGGCATATTCAGAGCGGTATGGCCATAAGCAAGAGAGCTTGTCATCTACCGCCCCAAGAGCTCCAGCCTGGCCTCCCGGGCGCCGGAGATGCCCGTGCCTGCAGTGCATCTCTTGTGGGGGTGCGGGTTTCCGCTAAGGCACCACGGACCTTGCCCGATTCTCGGCAGTGCAGAGGTCTGGGTGGGCGTTCTCGCATCCCCCAACTGCCCACATCCCGGGCGACCCGCCTCCCCAGTCTTGGCCGCTTGGCAGGACCACTGCCCGGGCATTGCCCCGCATGCTCTCGGCCACCGGACCACCTAGTACCTGCGGCCCGGCTAAGTGCGGGCATCGGCCCTGACCCAGACGCACACCTTCCCTCCCCGCCGAGCCGTGCCCGACCTGCCCGAACACACACGGAACTCCCGGTCACACCCTGAGGCATCGCTTCAGATAGACGCTGCCCTCACCCTCTACTGGGACCAGGGACCCGCCCAGTCCGCTGCCCCTTGCCTTCACTTCGACTCTCTCCTCAAGACAGACAGACAGAGAGGGAGAGCTGAGAGACAGAGGGACAGAGAAACACAGAGACAGAGCGAGTGACAGGGAGGGAAGGAGAAAGAAGGACACGGCTTCCAGGGCGCGAGGCCCAGTGAGAGCCACGAAGGAAGGGACAGGGTCGCTTCGGAAAGGGGGTCATGGGAGCTGGCTGCGGTCAGACACAGAGAGAGACAGTGAGGATGGAAGGGACAGAGACAGAGAGAGAGACGAGAGAGGAGATCCCGCGCACCAGAGAGCGCGAGCCGGCGCCTGCCCGGGCAGAGAGCGGGACAGGACACACAGAGGAGCACCCTGACGCACAGAGCCGGACCCCGACTGTGACCCCGAGACCCTGCGGCCGCCCTGAAGAGGGCCGCTTCCACAGCAGAGGGTGGTCGTGCTGGGCTGGGCCCGGGCAAGGAGGCGGTTCGTGCCCCGTACCCGTGCCCCGGTATAGGTCGGGGCTCAGGGAGTCTAGTTGTTCTATGAGTCCTGCCGGGGTCCCCCAGAGACAGGCAAGACGCACAGACTCCCTGGAGTGTGTGTGTGTGTGTGTGTGTGTGTAAGTGAGAGGGCTCTCGCCGCACACGCACGCACGTTCTCGTGTGTCTCGGCCTCTCTGACGCGGCTGGTCGGTCCCACTTCTCGTCCCGGATGTGCGGGGCGGCCTCGCACCTGGTCCGAGGGCACCTGGCTGACCGGTAAGAAGGGCGTCGAGAAGCATGTCAGAGACTTGAGGCCTCTGGCGGGGCGGGCGGGGGTGGCGGGTCCCGCGTCCCTGGACCCGAGTGCACTCCCAGCGTGTCAGAGACGGCGATCCTCGGGGCTCGGTCCCACGGAGCCAGGAAGGGAAGGGCCTGGAGCAGTGAGAGAAAACAGCCCAGGACTGGCTGCAGGAGAGCAGGTGAGGGCGAGCAAGGGCGCGGGCGCGCCGCGGTTGGAGACGCCCTTGGGCTCGGCCGCCCGCTGGGTCCCCCGAGACAGCGAGCGAGTGAGCAGAGCCCGGGGCCACCAGGGGAACCCCGGCCGGAGGACGGCAAAAGGAGAGGGCAGCAAAAGCCTACAGCGCCCGGTATTCCCAGACATCTCCCATCCAAGTACCAACTAGGCCCAACCCTGCTTAGCTTCTGAGATCAGACGAGATTGGGCACGTTCAGGGTGGTAGGGCCCTAGACACGAAAACCTGTCGCTTGCTCCAAGAGCTCGAGGCTGACCTCCCTGGCGCCGGAGATCCGTGCTTGCATGTCCAGGGCTGAGCAGTTTGAGGGGAGCAGGGGAGGGTCTGCCGGCGCGCACTAAGGCCCCACGGGTCTGGCCGGTTTGCGCCTGTGCAGAAGGACTGGGTGGGCGCTCTCGCATCCCGGACCTGCCCAGGCCCGGAACCACCTGCCTCCCCAGTCTAGGCCATTCAGCAGGACCCAGCCTGGCCATGCCCCACCAATCCTCGGACACCTGGGCAACTAGGCAGGTGCAGCCCTGCTAAGTCCCCACCCCACCCTGAACCAGACCTACCTCACCCCGGTGCTCCGCCGGGGCCGAGCCAGACCTGCCCAAACCAGGCGGAGACACCGTTCACACCACAGGCAACGCTTCGCCGTGAGACCTCACCCTCTGCCCAACGCCCTCCGCCCTTGAGGCTCGGCCCCGGAGCCCAGGAAGCGAAGGTCCCAGAGTGATTCTCTGCTGTCATTATGTAGGCATTTTGAAAAAACACCCAGATGTATATTCATAACTATTCATTCTCTGCTGTCATCTGCTGGGCACTTTTGGAAGAAGGACAGAGCACATTTTATAAACTATTGTTCCGCTGCTATCTCATGTGCTTTCTGAAAATAATCCAAGGGCAGGCTGTTAAAAAGTTGTCCACTGCCATATGAAAGCATCTTGGGGAAAACACCAGATTGCATGTCAGGAATATCGTTCTCTGCTACCATCCCGTTGGAATTTTCAAAATAACAAGCACATGTATGTCATTATAAAATTTACTTTCTGCTGCCATGCTGTGGGCATTTTGGGAATAACACCCGAATGTATGCCATCATGAAAATATATTTTCTGTTCTCGTCTACTGTGCATTTAGAATAACACCAGCCTGGAAATAATAAAGAGTTGTTCGCTGCTGCCATCTGGTGTATATTTCAGTAATAACACTTAAGTGTTTCTCAACATGAATATTCATTCTCTGCTGCTATCTGTTGCGCACTTTGGAACAAGACCACAGCACACATCAAAGGAATTATATCAGCGGCTAATTCATGTGCATTTTGAAATTATATCTAAGCACTTGTCTTAATGAAAAGTTTGCTCACGGCCATTTCGTATGCATTTTAGGGAAAACACAGGAGTGCATATAAGGACAAATTATTCTCTGCTGCCATCTCGTGGGCTATTTGAAAGTAAAAGTGTAGGTCATGAAAATTGATTTTCCGCTGTCATCCTGTCGGCATTTTGGGAATAACACCTGAATGTATGCCATCATGAAAATACATTTTCTTCTCTCATCTACTGTGCATCTTGGAATTACACCGGAGTGCGAGTAATAAAAAGTTATTCTCTGCTTCACCTGGTGGACATTTTAGAATAACGAGTGTTTGACATCCTGAATAGCCGTCTCTCTGCGACCATCTGGTGCGTATTGTATGACGGAAGAGTGCATGTTGGCATGATGTTATGAAATTATTATCTCTGCTGGCCTTTCGTGTTAATCTTAAAATGAACAAAGGAGTTCCTGTCACACAAAAAATTGCTCTTTCCTGCCATCTCGTGGGTGTTTTGAAAATAACACCCACGTGTATGTCATATACAAATGTATTTTATACCTTAATATAGTGAGCATCTTGGGAATACCACGTGTGTAAGTAATAAAAACTTATTCTCTGTTGCCATCTGGTGGTATTTTAGGATTAACACCTGAGTGTTTCTCATGAGGATTATTCATTCTGGTGGGAATTTTAGGTGTAACGGCGTGGCGCGTGTCAGTAAAAGATATTTCAGCAGCTATCTCGTGTGCAGTTTAGAAATAAAACCCAAGGGCGAGTCATCGCAATGTTTTTGTCCGCTGCCTTCTCATGTGCATCTTAGCAAAAACACAAGAGCTGTCATGAAGTGATTCTCGGCTGTTATGTTGTGTGCATTTTAGAATTAACGTGCAGGTGTTGGTTCATCGTGACAATTCATTTTCACCTGCGATCTGCTGTGAGTTTAGGGAATAACACCACAAGCCATATGACAAACAGTTCTTTTTGCTGCTATGTCAGCTGATAGAAACTAAGACCATTACATTAAGCAAAGTTTTGGTCTGAGGCCATCTCATGTTCATCTTGGAAATAAGACGAGTGCATGTCGTGAAAAATTATTCTCAGCTCTCATCTCGTGGGCATTTAGATATTAACATGCAAGTGTATGTCCATGTACTATTTTTTCTGCTGCCGTCTGCTGGGGATTTTAGGAATGACACACGATTACAGGTCATGAAAATTCGTTTTTTTCACTCATCTTTGTGCACCAGAGTGTAAGTAATAAAGGTATTCTCTGCTGCCATCTTGTGCATATTTAAGTAATAACACTTGAGTATTTGATAGCATGAATAATTCATTTCCTTATGTCAGCTTGTGGCCATTATGGAAATGACAGCCGGATGTATATCATCATAAAAAGTAATTCTCAGCTGCCATCTCCTGGGAATTTTCAGAATAACACCCTAGTGTAGGTTATCATGAGTATTCATTTTAGCTGACATCTGGAGTACATTCTGGGAAGAACACAACAGAGTGTCATAAAATGTTATTTCAGCTGCTATCTCACGTGCATTCTGAAAATAAACCTAAGGAAATGTCATAATGAAAAGTTTTTGTTTAATGTCATTTCGTGTGAATGTTGGGAACACCTCGTAGATATTTTGAAAATAACACCCAGGTATATGTCATCATAAAAATGTATTATCTCTGCCATCTGGTGGGCATTTGGGGAATAAAACACAGAGCTTGTCATTATTGTTATTTTGCTGACATCTCACGTGCATTCTGAAAAAAACTCAAGGGATTGTCATTATGAAGTTTTCTGCTGCTGTTTTGTGTGCATCTTAAGAAAAACACAGGAGTGCATGTCATGAAGTGACTCTCTTCGGCCATCCTGTGGGCACTTTGAAAATAACAGCCTACCTCATATCATAAAGTTATTTCTTGCTATCACGTGGAGTTAGAAAATGACTCCTGAGGAGATTTAGTTAAACAAGGGTTTTGCTTGTGGCCGTTTCATGTGTATCTTGTGAGAAACACAAGAGTGCACATCAGGAAAAATTATTCCCTGCTGCCATCTGGTGGGCACTTTGAAAATAACAAGTACGTCTATGTAAGTGTAAGAAGTTGTTTCCTGCTGCTATGTGGTGTGCGTTTAGGGAATAATACAACAGTGCATGTCGTGAAAAATTATTTTTGCAAATGATCGTTTGCATTAAGACCATAACACCGCCAGAGATCTCGTTATAATTTTTTTCTCTGTTGCCATAATGTGTGATTATTAGCAATAATTCAGGAGTGCATCTTATGAAAATTTGTTCTCTGCATCTTGTGGACATTTAAAAAACAACACCTATGTGTGTGTCATAATTTTTTTTTCCAGCTGCCGTCCTGTAGACATATGGGATAAACTGCAGACTGTACAGCATCATAAAAATGAACATTCTGCTCCATCTGTGTATATTTTATTAATAGCACCTGAGTTTCAATATCACCAATATACATTCCCTGCTGTCATATGGTGGCCATATTGGGTGTATGTCATCATAAGAATTTACTTTCTGCTGCTATCTGGTAGTCATTTTGGGAGTAACAGAACAGTGCACGTGGAAAAGTTCTTTCTGCTCCTATCGTATGTAGTTTGAAAATAACACCCACGTGCATGTCTTCATAGAAACTTATTCTCTCATGCCATCTCGTGGACCTTTGGCAATAACACCAGAGTGCAGGACATCATGAAAATTAATTTTTTGCCCACATCTTGTATGCGTGTAGGGAATTTTACCAGCGTTTGTAAAAATTCATTTTGTGCTGCCACCTGGTGGTAAATTTGGATATAAGCCACAGCGCATGTTATACAATGTGATTTATACTGCTATCTAACGTTCATTTTGAAAAAAACTCAAGGGCATGTCATCGTGAGAAGTTGTTGTCAGTTGCCTTTTCATGTGTATCTTGGTAAAAAAAAAAAAGGTTGCGTGTCACAAAAAATTGTTCTCTCCTGCCATCGAGTGGGCATTTTGAAAATTACTTCAAGGTGTATATCATCACAAAAATTTCCTGTTGTCACATCTTGAGAATTTAGGGAATAAAACCTTACTGTAGGTCATCATGAAAATTTCTCTTCTGCCCCACACTCGTGTGCATCTGGAAATTACACAGGACTGTAAGTAAAAAACAATTATTCTCTGCGCCCATCTGGTGGGCATTTTGGGAATAACACCATAGTGTAGGTCAAAAAAATGTGTTGCTGCTATATCGTGTGTAGTTAAAAACACTCCAGGTTATGTTGTTTTAAATTTCTGTGATTCTTAGAAATGAAATAGGAGACTCAGTCATAAAAATTGCTCTCCACTGCATCTCGTGGACATTTTGAAAATATCACCAAGGTCCATGTAATTGTGGAAACTTGTTTTCTGATGCCATCTTGTTAGCATTTTAGAAATAACACACTAAAGTAAGTCATCATAAATATTCATTGACTGCTGCAATCTGGTGGTAATTTTGGGAATACCACCACATCGGATGTCATAAACCATTATTTCTACGGTGATCTCATGCAGTTAGAAAATAAACCTAAGGGCATGTCATTGAGCAATGTTTTTTCAGTGGTTGTTTCATGTATATCTTGAGATAAATACAGGAGTGCTTGTTATGAAAATTATCCTCTGCTGCCATCTCACAAGTATTTTGAAAATAGCAGGCAAGTGAATGTCATAATACTTTTACTGCTTCCATCTGGCGGCCATTTTAGAAAAAACACCCAGGTATAGGTCATCATGAAAATTCATTTCCTGCGCCCATCTTTGGAATAACACCAGAATGTAAGTAATAAAGTTATTATGTGCTGCCATCTGGTGTATAATTTAGTAATAACACCCCAGTGTTTGTCATCATGAATTTTCATTCTCTGCTGCTATCTGGTGGGCAATTTAGAAAATAACCTCATGGTGTTTTTGGTAAAAGAGCACAGCCCGTGTCTTGAAGAATTATTTCAGCTGATATATCATGTGGATTTTGAAAATAATACCTAAGGGATGTCATTATAGGAGGTAGTTATAAACGACCATTTCATATGTATTTTAGGAAAAATACAGGAGTTCATTGAATGGCAAATTATTCTCTGCTGCCATCTTGTGGGCAGTTTGAAAATTACAGGCAGGCTTAAGTCACTAAAAAAATTTTTTCTGCTGCCATCTTGTGGGCATTTTGGGAGTAACACTCAAGTATATGCCACATTAAATGTATTTTCCTCTCTCATCTACTTTATCTTGGAGTACACCAGAGTGTAAGTAAATGTTATTATCTGCTGTCATCAGGTGGGCCTTTAGGAATAACACCGAGTGTTTGACATCATGAATATTTGTTCTCTCCAATCATCTGATGGGCGTTTTGTGTAGGAAAGAAGAGTGCCTGTTGGGCATGACGTTATGAAATTTTTACCTCTGCTGCCATTTCATGTTTGTTATGTCTACATGAGATGACAGCAGAAATAATTGCTTTAGACATGCCATGTGGTGTTATTCCCTCCATTCCCACAAAGTGGCGGCAGAAATAAATATTCATGACCAGCTACACTTGGATGTTAATCCCCAAATGCCCACAACATAGCAGCAGAAAAAATTTTATGATGATATTCACCTGGGTGTTATTTCGAAATGTCAACGACATGACAGCAGATAACAATTTTTTTATAACATGTACTCCAATTTTATTCTGAAGAATGGCTCGACATGGCAGCAGAGAAAGAATTTATAACGACATATTCCGGGGTGTTATTTTTTAAATATACATGACAGCAGTTAAAAATTTTCTTGACAAGCACTTGAGTGTTGTTCTCAAAATGCCCACCAGATGGCAATACAGAATGATTTTTTATGATGACAACACGCGAGTGTTATTCCGAAAATGCCCACCAGATGGCAGCAGAGAATAATATTATTTTTGCTGGCGCTCTTGTGTATTTACAAGACGCAAAAAATATTGGGGGAGAGGATGAATTTTCATGATGCCTTACAGTAAGGTTTTATTCCCAAAGTTTCCACCACATGCCAATGGAAAATATTTGTTGATGTATACACCTGGAAGTAATTTTCAAAATACCCACGGGATGCCAGCAGAGAAAATGCCACGAGTTGAATCCTGTGGTATTCCCAATATTCATGTAAAATGGGAGCAGAGAAAAATTTTATAACGATATACCCTGGGGTGTTATTTTTTTAATGCACACTAGAGGTAGCAGAAATAACTTTTCAAAACATGCACTGCTGTGTTATATCCAAAATGCCACCACATGGCAGCAGAAAACATTTTAATGATGACATACACTTGGGTGTTACTTTTCAAAATACCCACGAGATGGCAGCAGAGAACAACTTTTCATAATGACATCCCCTGGGTGTTATTTTCAAAATGAACATGAAAAAGCAGCAGAAATAAATTTATGAGCAGCCCTGTCACGTTATTCCCACATTTCCCACCAGATGGCAGCAGAGAATGACTATTCATAATAAACTTCACTTGATGACCTACACACAGGTGTTATTCCCAAAATGCACACGAGATGGCAGCAGAGGATAAGGAATACATTTCATGAGCTAAACTCGGGCTATTCCAAAATGGACACCAGATGGCAGCAGAGGATAAGGAATAACATTTCATGAGCTAAACTCTGGTGCTATTCCCAAAATGGACACCAGATGGCAGCAGAGGATAAGAAATACATTTTAGTACCTACGCTCCGGTGCTATTCCAAAATGCACACAAGATGGCAGCAGAGGATAACGAATAACATTTCAATACCTAAACTCTGGTGCTATCCCCAAAAAGTACACGAGATAGGAAGAGAAGAGCGTTTCCCAGCCTTAAGGGCTCTGCTCACCATTAACATAAAAGTCCAGACACTTGGTACTTACCTCACTTTGAAAGAACTCCTGTCCTTTACATATCCTTTCTCACTCTGGGCTACGCCCCCTGATACTTCCCCTGTACTTCCCCGCCTCAGCGGTGTCCTCTCCACCATCTCTGCTTCCTGTCCCGCCTCCTCCTCCCTCTGTCCTCTCCCTCAGTCCCTACCTGCCCTGACCCTGTTCCCTCCCCTGTCCCCGCCCCGCCTTGAGTGGCAGCCGGCCTCCGCTAGACCGGGCCAGAGCCAGCGGGGCCTGGAGCGGAAGCCATGGCCGCGGCTGGCGTGGACGAGCGCTCCTCCGCGACTCGCGCCCTCTCGGGCGGCTCACCCCCACCGTGCCGCCGCGCTGGCCCTCGCCGAGCAGTGGCTACCCGCGCTCTGAGCGCTCCGCGCTGCGCACACAGCTTCGGGGGCCGGGGGAGAGCGCGCCCTCCTCGCCCCTTCATTCCGGTCTTGGCCTATTCCCAGTGGTGCCAAAGGTCTCGGTGGGCTCTCTCGCATCCCGGGACAGCCCAGGCCCCGGGCCACCCTCCTCCTCCCCAGTCAAGCCGTGCCCGACCAGCCCAAACACACACGGAGCCTCCGTCCACACCCCGAGGCACCGCTTCGGACTGACGCAGCCCTCCCCTCCACCGGGGCCAGGGACCCGCCCGGTCCGCTGCCCCTTGCCTTCACATCGACTCTCTCCATCAAGAGAGACAGACAGAGAGAGGGAGAAGCTGAGACAGAGAACAGAGAAACCCAGAGACAGGGGGAATGACCAGGAGGGAAGAAGAAAGGAGGACACAGGTCACCAGGGCGCGAGGCCCGGCGAGAGCCACGAAGGAGGGGACGGGGTCGCCGGGAAGGAGGACCGCGGGACTAGCTGCGGTCAGACCCAGAAAGAGAGACGGTGAGAAGGAAAAGAGACAGAGAGAGACCAGAGAAGACATCCCGCGCGCCAGAGAGCGCGAGCCCGTGCCTGCTCGCTCAGAGAGCGGGACGGGACACGCGACGAGCGCACCGAAGCACAGAGCCGGATCCCACCTGTGACACCGAGACCCTGCGGCCGTCCTGAAGAGGCCGCTTCCACAGCAGAGGGTGGTCTGCCGGGGCTGGGCTCAGGCAGGGAGGTGGTTCGCGCCCCATGGCCCCCGGACAGGATGGGGCTCAGGGAGTCTCGATCTGCTCAGAGTCCTGCCGGGTTCCCGCCGCAGAAAGGAAAGACGCACCGGCTCCTTGGAGTGTGTTGGGGGCGGGGGCGGGGCGGCGCTGGCGCGCCGTCGGGAGCGGACGGATCTCGCCGCGCATGCGCGCGCGCTCTCGCGTGTCTCAGCTCTCTGACCCCGCCGGCCGGTCGCGCTTCCAATCCCAGCTGTGCGAGGCGACCTCGCCCCTATCCGAGGGCACCTGGCTGTCCGGTGAGAAGGGCGGGGAGAAGCGTGCTGGCCGAGACTTGAGGCCTCGGGCGAGGTGGGGCGGGTGGTGGTGGCCGGTCCCACGTCCCGGTGATGCGAGCGCGGTCACAGCGTGCGTCAGAGACCGCGGTCCTAGGAGCTCGGCCTCGCGGAGCCCCGGAAGGGAAGGGCCGGGAGCGGAGAGAAAACAGCCCAGGGCCGGCTGCAAGAGAGCAGGGGAGGCAAGCGAGCGAGGGGGCGCCCGTCCACACATGCAACCCTTAGGCTCGGAGGCTGCCCGGACCCCCGAGACAGCGAGCGAGTAGACCCGGGGCGTCCAGGGGCCCCTGGCTGGAGGACGGCAAAATCCTACAGCACCCGATATTCCCAGGCGGTCTCCCATCCAAGTACTAACCAGGCCCGACCCTGCTTAGCTTCCGAGATCAGATGAGTTTAGGGTGGTATGGCTTTAGAAGGAGAGATTGTCACCTGATGCCACAAGAGCTCGAGCCTGGCCTCCCAGGCGGGAGACGCTGCACCTGCATCGCACCTACTGGAGGGGGGGCGTTGCAGGGATTCCGCTGGCGAAGCAGCTGTTAGCAGATGCCAGCCCCGCGAAGGCACCGCGGGGCTTGGCTGGTTCACGGCAGTCCCGAAGGTCTGGGCAGGCGCTCTCACATCCCGGGACTGGCCAGCAAAAAAATAACTTCTCATGATGACATACACTTATGAGTTATTCCCAGGAAATGCACTGGATGGCAACAAATAATAACTTTTCATGATAACATACATTCATATGTTACTCAATGATGCCCAGGATGACAGCACAGAATAACTTTTTTTGAGGATACACACTTGGATGCTATTCCCCAAATGTCCACCCAATGGCCGCAGAAAATGCCTTTTCTTAATTGTACTCTAATGTAATTCCAAAGACGCACACTACATAGTTGCAGAAAATGAATTTTCTTTACCCAACACTCGATGTTATTCCGAAAATGCCCACCAGATGGCGGCAGAAAGTAAATTTTTCTAATGACATACACCAGGTGTGTTATTTTAAAAATGCCCACGAGATGGCAACAGAGAAGTTTTTCATGAAATGCAGTCGCGTTATTCCCAATATTTCAACAAATTGGAGAGAAATAAAAAATTCTCAACAACATGCCCTCCAGTGTTATTTTTATATGCACACGAGACAGCGGCAGAAATAAGTTTTCATGACATGTACTGTGGTGTTACTCCCATAATACAGACCAGATCTCAGCAGAGAATGTTCATGGTGACCTACACACGGATGTTCTTCCAAAGATACCCACCAGATGGCTGCAGAGAGTAATTTTTTTGTCATTATTAATACTTCCACTCTGAAGTTATTCCAAGATGCAAAGTAGATGAGAGCAGAAAATATATTATTATGATGGCATACACTGGACTGTTATTCCAAAAAATGCCCACAGGATGGCAGTATAAAATTAATTTCTATGATGACATACACTAGTTTGTAATTTTCAAAATGGCACAAGGTGGCAGAAGATAGTTTTTCATGACATGCACTTCCCTAATTTTTCCCAAGATGCACATTGAAATGGGCATGGACTGTAACTTTTCACAACACATGCCCTTAGGTATCCTTTTCAAAAGCATACAAAGATAGCAGCTGAAGTTATTCTTTATGACATGTGCTGTGATCTTCTTTGCAAATGCCCACCAGATGGATAGCAGAGATAATTTTTTTACTTACACTGTTGTGTAATCCCCCAAGATTATACACAAGATTGTGCAGAAGATGAATTTTCATGCGACCTACCCTAAGGTTTCATGCCTAAAATACCCAATAGATGGTATAAGAGAATAAATGTTTTGATGACATACAACCAGAAATTTTCAAAATGCCTACAGCAATTTTCACGACACGCACTCCTGTGTTAGCCCGAGTTTCACACAAAGTGGGAGCAAAGAAAATATCAAAAACAAATATGCCCTTGGGTATTATTTATAAGTGCACACAAGATAGCCGCAAAACTGAGTTTTCATGTTATTCCCAGTGTTGTTATTCCCTAAATTCCCACAGGATGGCAGCAAGTGATAAATATTCATGACAACAATGGCGGTTTAATCCTTAAGTGCCCAACAGCAGAGAGCAAAAAATAACTTTTGATTAGTTACCGTCTACTGTTATTTCCTAAGTGCACGCCAGATGGCAACGGAGGGTAAATTTTTTATTACTTATGCTCTGAAGTTATTCCCAAAATGCTCACCAAATGGCAGCAGAGAATGAATATTCATGATGACAAAACCCTGGTGTTATTCCTAACATGCTTACCAGATGGCAGCAGAGAATAACTTTTTCTTACAAACTGGTGTGATTGTCGAGATGCACACAAGATGGGTGCAGAAAACAAATTTGTATCTAAACCACACTTAGATTTTATTCCCAAAATTCACACCAGGCAGCAGCAGCAAATAAATATTTATGATGAGATACACTTGGGTGTCATCTTCAAAAAGCTCACCAATGGGCATTGGCAGCTGAATAAATTTTACGATATGCACTTATGCGTTATTTTGAAAATACCCATGAGATGGCAGCAGAGAACACTTTTCATGACTCTTTCCTGTGTTTCCCAAGATGCACATGAAATAGCAGCAGACAAAAGTTTTCAAACATTCCCTAGGTTGGGTGTTAGTTCCAGAATGAATGTGACATAGTTGCAGAAAATAACATTTTATGACATATATTGTGGTGTTATTCCTGAAATGCCTACCAGATAGCAACAAGAAAATCTTTATTACATACTTCCGCTAGCATTCCTAAGACGCATATGGGATGAGGGCAGAAAAATATTCATGACTACCTACACTCTAGTGTTATTTCAAAAATGCCCACCAGATGGCAGTAGAGAATAACTTTCATGACATGCGCTCTTGTGTTTTACCCAAAGACACACATGAAATAGAGACAGTGAAACACTTTTCATAAGAACAGGCCTTTGACTGTTATTTTCAAAATGCACACCAGATAGCAGCAAAAATACAGTGAGAGTTGTTCCAAATGCCCACCAGATGGCACCGTTAAATAAATTTTGAGGATGATTTATGGTAGGGTTGTTATTTTCAAAATGTCCACGAGATGGCAGCAGAGGATAAGTTTCATGACATGCTTTCGGTGTTATTCACAAGATTCACATCAAATAGCAGCAGAGAAAAATGTCTTCACGACATACCTAGGGTGTTATTTTTTAAAATACACACTAAATATGGGCAGCAGAAACAAGTTTGCTTGATGTACACTATAGTGCTATTCCCCAAATGCCCACCAGATGGCAGAGAGAATAAATTTTATTGCACTCTTGTTATTCTCAGGATGCACAATAGATGAAGGCAGATAATATTTACCATGATCTACACCGGGTTTTATTCCCAAAATATCCAACAGAACGAAGCAGGAAAAAAATTTTAATGATGACATACATGTGGGTATTACTTTTCAAAATACCCACGAGATGGCAACAGAGAAAAACTTTTCATAATGACATGCCCTGGGTGTTATTTTCAAAAATGAATATGAAAAAGCAGCAGAAATAACTTTATAAGCAGCCCTGTTATGTTATTCCCACATTTCCCACCAGATGGCAGCAGAGAATGAGTATTCATAATAAACTGCACTTGATGACTTACATACAGGTGTTACTCCCAAAATGGACACTAGATGGCAGCAGAGGATAAGGAATAACATTTCATGAGAAAAACCTCTGGTGCTATTC
>PUFA01002350.1:0-28281 GCA_003508835.1 Eonycteris spelaea | reverse complement strand
AGGAGGAGCAAAGCCTGATGAAACATTGATGATGGTGTTTATGTGGCAGTAGAGAGGACTGCTACATATGTATTTTTTTATTATTTTAAAGAGTTATTGGTATGCCTTTTTATTCTTGTGATTGTAAAAGTAACATGTTCACATTTTTAAATTCAGAAACTCAGCTGTATAAATATAAAAATAATATCTGAATTTTCACTTCAGAAGTAAGTACCTTTAACGTTAGGGTGAAAATTCTTCCAAATATATATTTTTTAATTTTTATACTTTTATTTTTGATCAATTATAATTGGCATACAATATTATATCAATTTTAGGTGTACAACACAGTGACTAGACATTTATATAACTTGCAAAGTGGTCATCCCAATAAGTCCAGTACCCAACTGAAACCATACATGGTTATTACACTACTACTAACTATATTCCCCATGCTTATAACTATTTGGAAGCTACCCATTTGTACCCCTTAACCTCCCCTTCATCTCTCATGCCAACCACACCAGTCCAGCAACCATCAAAATGTTCTTTATATCTATGAGCTTGTTTCCATTCTGTTTGTTCCTTTATCCTGTCCTCTAGATTCCACATATCAGTGAAGTCCTGTGACATCGTTTCTCTGTCTGACTTACTCCATTCAACACAGTACCCGCTAAGTCCATCCATGTTGTTGCAGATAGCAAGATTTTTTTTTCGTTTTATGGCCAAGTAATACTCCATTGTATATATGTACCCATCTCTTCTTTATCCATTCATCCACTGATAGACACCCAGAATGCTTCCATATCTCGGCTGTTGTAAACAGTGCGGCAATGAACGTACAGATTCGTGTGTCTCTTCAAAGTAGTGCTTTGGTATTCTACGGATAAATACCTGGAAGTGGGATAACAGGGTCCTTCTTTGTCTCTTGCTATAGCCTTTGCTTTAAAGTCTATTTATAAATATCGCTACCCCAGCTTCTTTTAAATTTCCATTTTCATGCAATATATTTTTTTCCATCCCTTTAATTTCAGTCTGTATATGTCTTTCAATCTGAACCACATCTCTTAGGCAGCATATTATAATACTGGTTTGGCAGAGATAAACTTATTCAGCTTTTTTTTGGGGGGGGGCTGGGAAGTTCCTTATCTGTCATTTGATTCTAAATGATAGTCTTACGGGTAGAGTAATCATGGTTGTAAGTCCTGGCTTTTCATCACTTTGACTATTTTGTGCCAATCCCTCTGGCCTGACAAGTTTCTGTAGAGAAATCAGCTGACAGTTTTATGGGAGCTCCCTTGAAGATAACTGCCTTTCTCTCACTGCTTTTATGATTCTCTCTTTGTCTTCAAACTTTGAAATTTTAATTATGATGTGTCTTGGTGTGGGTCTGTTTGGGTTCATCTTGTTTGGGACTGTTTGTGCTTCCTGGTTTATACGTCTATTTTCTGCACCAGGTTAGGGATGTTTTCTATCATTATTTCTTTAAATAGATTTTTAGTCCATTGCTCTCTCTCTTCTCTCCTGGTACTCCTATGATGCTAATGTTGTTGTACCAGAGGCCCCTTAAATTATTTTCATATTTTTGGATTCTTTTTTCTTTTTGCTGTTCTTATTGGGCGTTTTCTGCTACTTTTATTTTCCAACTCTCTAATTTGATTCTCTGCTTCATCTAATCTACAGTTGATTCTTCTAATATATTCTTATTTCCGTTATTATAGTGTTCATTTCTGACTGGTTCTTTTTTATGTTTCTGTCTCTTTGTTGAAGTTGTCACTGAGATCATTGAACATCCTTATAACCATTGATTAGAATTCTGTATCTGGTAGATTTTTTGCCTCTATTTTGATTACTTTTTTCCTGGATCTTTGTTCCGATCTTTAACTGGGACATATTTCTTTGTTTCCTCATTTTCCCTGTGTTCATTTCTATTTATTAGGTAGATCTGCTATGTCTCCTAGTCTTGGTAGTGTGGCCTTTTGTGGTAGGTGTGTTTTTGTGGTCCTGTGGCACAGTCTCCATGGTCACCTGAGTCAGGTGCTCCAGTTGTGTTGTTGCAGAAAAAAAACAGACTGGCGAAAACCCAAGCACCATTTTAAGAGTTGAAGAACTCAGATTTATTATGCCGGCAGTGCCAGAAGAGGTAGCACTCTGAAGATCTGGGTCCTGAGCTCAGTCATAATCTTCCTTTTATAGGTCTTAACAAGCAAAGGCGATTCATCTGTTATCTAGACAGAACAAGCAAAGAGGAGGATGAATCTTCAGTTGATCTCGAGGTCACCCTTCCCTTCAGCCTATGCAGCAATCATGTCTACAGAAACAGAACAAAAACCCGATTACCAGGTTCGCCATTGAAGTGGAAAATTCCTTTTCAGTGTCCCTTGCGTGTTGTGTGTTCCCTCTCGTTGTAGTTGAGCTTTGACTGCTATTGCCACATCAGTGGGTGGAATTGACCTTCAGGCTGATTGGCTGTGAGGACTGACCGTGACTAGAGGGAATAAGCTGTAGTATAGAGGCTGACTCCATGGAGTGGGATTCACTGTAGCGGGACTCTGGTGCCTGTTAAGTGCACACTTTGGGTGTGTTGTTTGTGTAGCTAATTTTGGGTAGTGCCACTAGGTGTGTTGATTGTTGGACCACTTGGTAGAGGCTCTGGTGGAGGACCAGGTCAGCTGCTGCTTGTTTCTGGCCCAGGGCCATGTGGTAGCAGCCACATAGTGATCCATGGTTGGTAGTTGCTGGTGCTGGCCTTGGAGGTGTCTGAGAGAGGCTATGCTGTGAACTTAGACCAATTGCCAGTAGTACCAAGGGCCACTTAGCAAGGGTATAGGGGATGCCAAGGCCAGTGCTGCTCGTTTGTGGATATGAATTTTTAAGAGACTTTAGGAAAGTCCACAGCATGAACTGAGGCTGGAGGAACAGCAACTAAAGGAAATTCGGGCTAATGCTTGGGCTAGGTGGGGCAGGGTCTCAGGGAACCACCTGGGTAGGGTGAGCGGTGTATCCAGGTTGATGGAGACTCAGATATGGCTCCTGCAGGCTAGGTGGGGAAGGCAAAGGAACAATGGCTTCTACCAGCACTTCTGTCTGGGAGGAAACCACCCTCCAGCCCTTGCCCTGAAGTCCAACAACTCAGTTCTTCCCCTTATGTCACTGGTAACTTTTGAGCAGCTGCCCCAGTCCTGGAGCTCAGAGCAAGTGAGTCTGTCAGCGTTAAGAGGCCCTTTATGAAGAATGGCTGGTACTCCAGTAGCCCTCTGACTTGCTCAGTCACACACTCTGCTGTTTTTCACAGGCTGGAATTGTGCGAACTTCTTTTTCTGGCACTGGAACCCTGGGCTGCGGAGCCAGGTGTGGGTCAGGGACTCCTCGCTCCTCCAGGGGGGCCTCCACAGTGGATCTATTTCTCCTGATTTTTAACTGCCACACATGGGTGTAGGGCCAGTCCATTCCATCTCCACCCCTCCTACCAGTCTCAAGGTGGCTCATTCTGTTATGTCCTTCATTGCAGGAAGTCTGTTCAGCTTGACCTCAGGCGATTTTCACTGATGGTTGTTCTGTAGGTTGGTTGTAATTCTGATGTGGTTGGGAAAGGAGATGAGCACAATGTTTACCTACTGCACTATCTTGACTAGAACTCTTCCCCCGGTATATTCATTTATGTACATACACACAGCCCTTAGAATATTTTTCTATTTGTCTGGATTTGTAAGTTCTAATGTAAGATTTTATAATTTTTATGTATTAAAATTTTTTGATAATGTAAATGGAATTTTAAAATTCTAATTTCTAGCCGATTATTGATTTTTCACAGAAAAGTTACTTATTTGTCTTTTGCCTAGACACCTTGTCTTTTTAATTTAAGAGTGCTTTTGCTATACTCTGTTTGGTTTTTCAGATATTATGTTCAAACCACCAGCAAAGGAGAGAATGTTCTCATTATTTATAGATTTTTCATTTTTAATTTAGCTTTTTGAATCATTAAATGATAGTGATTAATTACTGCCTATTCCATAATTACAATTGAAATAGATTGACACCATTAAAATGGAATTTGTTTGGTGTTTTAGTAAATAGTCCATATTATATTATTTTCATTTATGTATCTTTTTAATTTATACACCCATCCCTCAATTTATGTGACTTATCCATTCCACACATCTTTTTTTTTTTTTTAATGTGGAAGAAAACCGTATAAAGAGTCCACCTGCTTGAAAAAAAAGTACTAAAGAAATAGGCCAAATTAAGTCATAAAAATTTTTATTTCATGTATTTCACAAAAAATGCTAGTAAAAATTCAGGAAAAAATAAATTTTATTCACTGTCAGTATATTACTGGAATCTAAAGCAATCAACTTTCTCTTTTTTAATTGGGACAAAGTCTTCATTGCTCAAATTATTTGGAAGTATCACTTCAGTTTTATTATTTATGTTTATGTTTTTGGATGATCTTTTTCTAACCTCATCTTTTGTTAAGTTTCCATAAATTCTTCTATATTCATTGCAAACTTTTTAAAAAATCTTTGAAATTTTAAGGCTCGGTAGATGTTTGGATCAATATCTGAAATTGTAGCTTCCAGTTTTGTGGCCAGGTGAAGAGCTTTGTAAATAATTTCTGCAGTGAATTAATCTGGTTCAAGGTCACTGCATATTCATGGGCAGGATAGGCTTCATATATTAAGTAAATTAATTCATTATCAGTTAATTTATGATCCACCAGTAATTCATTACTATTGTCAGTATTCAAATTGTCAGAATCTTTTTCTTGAAATTTATTTAATAAATTAATAATGCCAGTTAATCCTTCTTCAGTTGCTGGAACCATATGCCCTGGTACAACCACTTCTGGCCGTATTGCTTTTCAGCAAACATTTAAAGCTGACAGCTTTATATCACTCAAAACTAAAGCAGTATTCTTGATATGACTGAAAATTGTGTATTTAGTCCAGGCTTTTATAACTGTAAGTAATTCATTATATTCAAGTGTATTAAAAATATCATTAAAACTCTGTTTAATATAATCATTCTTAAAGGTGGAATAATATCTTGATCTAAAGATTGGATCAAGGGAGTTGTATTTGGTGGCAAATATACAACTTCTATATTTGGATATTCTAAATTGTGTGGATATCCAGGTATGTTATCTAGAAGTAAAAGTATTTTGAAAGGAAGACATTTTTCCTTAATATAATTTTCAGCTTCTATGGCAAAACATTTGTAAAACCAATCCTAAAAAACATCAGTAGTCACCTGTGCTTTTTTATTTGCCATCCAACGAACAGGAAGATCATGAATAATTGTGTGTTAGTAAATATTAGTTCTTTGTTTGTTGCTGAGTTATGCTATTG
Organism: Eonycteris spelaea; assembly: GCA_003508835.1. Classification (NCBI taxonomy): domain Eukaryota; kingdom Metazoa; phylum Chordata; class Mammalia; order Chiroptera; family Pteropodidae; genus Eonycteris; species Eonycteris spelaea. The sequence continues at coordinate 22,954 of PUFA01002350.1, read as the reverse complement.
TTTTTTAGAAAGAGTAAACACTAATAATGGAAATGAAAAAGAAAGAACCCAGTAAAATTAAACTGCGTAAATGGAAACTGTGTATAAAAAGTTTGTGTAAACGGAGAAAATATTTACCCTGTATAAAAAACTCACATAAAAAAATACCGCATAAATCAAGGATGGGTGTATATTGATAAAATAAGACATAAAAATGAATCAAAAAGTACCACAATGCTTGTATTAAAGAAAGGAGCTCTCTGACCTATGTCAACCAACTTCCAATTCTTAATTTCAAGAGGTAGCTGTTGTTGTTGTTGTTGTTGTTGTTGTTGTTACTTTTAGCTGTTTCTTCTGGTATTACTTTTTTTAATGTAACCTATTTATATTGCTATTTATTGATTTTTTGTTTGTTTCAAATCTTAACCATTTATTTGCTGTTGTGGAATATGAACCATTATCTCTTTCCTGTTATTACTTCTCTCTGCCACCCCAACCCATTAAAAATATACACTTTATCTCTCCTGATTTTCCCCATATAGGCCTATCATCTTTATTTATTTTTTTTTGGTTAAATCGTTTTTTTTTTTACCATTTACACTGAGTATTATTAACAACTGACCTAAGTATAGTGATTATATTTTCTCTCATACAACCATTTTTTCATCTTTTAATTAATGATTCTATGTACATCCTATTACATCATCTCAAAACACTACAACATATAACCTTATTAACATAGTCTGACACATCAGTGTATCCATCTTATTTGTTTTTTCTTGGAGAACTTCTTGGGTCCCTTCTTCATCCTCCATTCTGGGCACTGTCCTGCAAGCTCTCCAAGCTGTTGCCCAGGGAGTTATATTCACCATCATGCTGGGTGTTCAGTTTGGTTCTGTTTTATGTTGGTTCTTGTACATTTTTTCTCCTCATTGTGGCGGAGATCATTCTTTAGTAATTTCCTGACATATTAAAACCTTTCACAACTGGAAATGTGTTTATTTTATCCTTAGTCTTAGTTAGATATACAAATCTATTTCCCCTGAGATTATTTCCTAGTTTTCATTGTTACTGTTAAAATATCTGGTGTAATTAAGATTTACTAGTAATCTTTGTATGTTATCATTCTTCTATGTTTGTTTCCTCTCTGAAAGCTCTTAAAATCTTGTTTATTTCCAATGCTCTGAAAGTTATGATATATGTATGGGTCTTTTAAAATTTCTTGCCCAGGAATTGGTAGGGTTTTTATAATTTAGAAACTTATGTCCTTTAGTTCTTGGAGATTTTGCTTTATAATTTATTTTATAATTTCTTCCCCTCTGATTTTGATTCTCTCTACAACTACCATAATTGAATTTTTAATATCTTGATCAAGTCCTCTAGTTTCATTTGTTTTTTTGCTTATTTTACCATTTTTTTCCTACTTCTAGAGGGGTTCTTTTTGCTTCCTTTGAAACTTGGGATATTAGCTCTGCAGATATATTCTTCATGCAAGTTTTCAATTATCATCTCAATTTCTCTATGTTTACTCTTTGTTGTAAGTTACCACATTTGAACTTCTAGATCACTATTTCAGTTTTAAGCACTACCAATTCTATATTAAATTGCCTTGACCAAATTTGTATTTTGGACCTTTTTAATTTCTAAGAACATGTTCTTGTTTTTAGATTATTCTTTTGAAATATTGTCTTGAATGTCCTGAAGAATTCCTTTTCTTAAGGAATTCCTTCCATTCGACCTGCCTCAGTGGTAGCCATATTCTTTTTCTACTTACTGGGCCTCCTCTAAGCTGTTGACATGTGTTACATGAGTGTCATATTAACGAAAGTAAGCTTGTTACCTCAGAAGCCTGGCAGAATGAGCTGCAGAGTCTTCTAGCACTACTGGGACTGCAAATGGTAAGGTAAATAGAGTGGCATGGGCTTTGCCAAGACACCAAAACTCCTCCAAAGCAACTTGGTTCCCATACTGCCTGGCATGTCCACAGAGTTGGGCTCTGACATGGCACCTCCTTCCAGTGAGCACTGGCACCAAAACAGAAGCCTCAGGCATGCTCTTCATTCCCCACTCCCAATCTTGGTGACCACATGAATAGTTGTGTCACCCCAACTGGGGGCGTAAGAGAGAGGAAGTCATAAGCATGCACTCTGGCTACTAACCTCCAGGACGTTGTCATATTTTAGTTTAACTGAGAACCTGCTACAAACCATGTTTTTGCAGATGTGTTTGGAGTGTGAAATTTTTCCTTTTGATGCATAATTGAGAAAGCATTATTTAAGGACATTTTATTTTTAGGCATAGTTTTTAAGCCTAATGTTTCCTTAAGTCAATCGTTCCTAAAGATAGTTTAATTGTTGGTCTGTGAGGCAATAATGGAAGTACAGTTTTTCCCTAGAAGCAGCATATTCTAATTATAAGAAAAATGTGTGGGAAAGAAAAGACAGTTCCAAGAAGCTGCCCTTCTGAACCCGCAGACGAAAAGCACAGTATTAAAGGCAACCTGTGAAAAGTTCACAATATTTTTGAAAATATTTGAACGGATAAGTTAAAAGTAAAACTGAAACATGTCCTTAAGAGTCACTCTTTCTACAACTGGAATGTGAAATTAATTATTTAAAATTTTTTCTGAATATCACTCACTAAATTATTGCAAAGCATGGCTATGTCATGACAGATTATTTTACCCTTCGGTGTTCCCTTTAACCTTCAAATCAATGGTTTCCAAAATATTGTTAATTAAATTGATTAAATTGTACAGGTTTTATTATAGCTCCCAAGAATGAGCTAACTATGACCTTTTCATTGTTCACACAAATTAATATATTCAGAAGAAGAAGCACTTGATTGATAAGATAGACTCCTTATGCAAACTTTGTTTCAGGAAAGATCTGAAAGCCTTTCTGGAAATCTATAATTATTGATGTTGACACATTTTCTTTTGACACACACTGGAGGCTCATTAATAATCTGTTCGAAAGCTGATGATAAACTTTTTTTTTTAAAAAAAAACAATGCTATTAAGGATACATACGCATGTGATAAAATACTTAAAAACAAGACAATGGTAAACACTAAATTCAGGATTGTGGCTGCACCGGAGGAAAGTCGTAGGAATATGGGCTCAAGCATAAATACACAAATAACTTTAATGCAGGATTTCTCACCCTTGAGACTTTCAGTATTTGAGCAGGACACATCCTTCTTGTGGGGGCTGTTCTCTGCATTATCAGCATCCCTGAACTCCACCCACTGGATGCTAATTAGCACTCCTCTCCCAGGTTGTGACAACCAAAAATGTCTCCAGATATAGCCATGTCCCCTTGGGACAGGGAGACAGAAATTCCACTGATTAGGAAGCACTGCTTTAATCTGATTGGGTCCTAGTTTTTAATAAGGTGGAAGCTTCATAGGTGTCCGTTTGTGTATGGTGCTTCCAAATTCTCTTATGATTTACATTTGTTCTCTTGAATCTATAATTGTTAGATGATGAAATGTACTAAAGGTGCTGACAATATGCTTACAAAAGGCCACTTTCTGGAAATAAACTTGGAGGTGGAATTTGATTGTCATTTTGATGATCCACGGGGAATACGGAACTTGATTTTCCACTCTTTAACCACAGTGTACTAGCATGTTTCCTTTTGTGTCATTATGATGAGTATTTTGACAGGACGTTTATTTTAAAGCTTCAAAATTTGAAATATTTAATTATGCAACTTGTGCAAATCGCTTTTTGCTAAAAGCTGCATGATTTTTCAGGCTAGAACTGGATATTTTTAGTCAAATATTTAAATATATATGTTGTAGGTTTTGTAGAATTATTTGTGCACAAAACAAAGTGCAATATTATATGATTAATACCATAAAAGTAACAGTAAAGAACCAGAACTCCTCCAAAACCAGCTTAAATAGCAAGTAATTTATTCTGAAGATTTAGAGGAACTCAAGGAACAAAGTGGGGCTGGTCTGAGGGGACAGGACAGTCAGGGACTCTATCCCACTACTGTCTCCCTCTCCACTTTACTCTCTTGGAGGACACTGTTTTTATCTCTTCTCCTTCTATATCTGGTTCTCTCTCTCTCTGACAGTCATGGCAAACTTTGTATGTGTATGACTCTTCAGGACAGCTTTTTAAAATTAACTTACTTTATGACTCACTATTGAAGTCTCAAAAGAGGAAATTTTATTGGCTTAGCTTAGGTCAGGTGTCTTCATTTAGCCCATCAGCTGTGGCCAGATAGAGACTAAATAGGTTCACCTGATACCTAGACCGGCCACTCTTCATCATGTGATGCGCCTTACACTCCAGGAAGTGGGTGTTGGCCAGGAAGTAACAGTGAACAGCTAAACAAACAACATGTAGCATCAACTAACAAAAATATCCTGTTTATCTCCTGAGAAAGACAGACAGAGAACAACTACATATATGGGAACTACATCTGGATTATATTAATCTGAGCATAGGTAGAATTAAACACTTCTTAACTACACCGGAATTAAACATTCATTTCTTCCACCAGTTGTCTTGTATGTTGCTCATCCCCCACCCCCCCCAAGTTCTCCTCTTTAATTGTAAGTGTAGGCGAATGTCCCAATGCTAATCTTCTTCAGAATCTCTAGTGTTCCATTCTGAGCACGCTAGTTTCCTATTCATCTAGAGAGAACAGCACATTTCTGGAGCTTCATGATGGAAATAATAATGATTCTTTAGCAATTTTGGATTAGAATAAATATCCTGAGATGATGAATTAACTACCCTTTAACAAATCCCTGATGTTATTTGTGAATCTGTTTCTGATCAAAATATAAATATGGTCATGCGCTACTTACATTCTGAGAAATGAGTCATCAGGTGATTTCCTCATTGTGTGAACATCATAGAGAACACATACACAGACCTAGATGGCATAGCTGACTAAAGGCCTAGGCTATATGGTCTAGCCCAGGGGTCCCTAACCCCCTGGGCCGTGGACCAGTACCAGTCTGTGGCCTGTCAGGAACCAGGCCACACAGCAGGAATTGAGTAACAGGTGAGCAAGCCAAGCTTCATCTGTATTTGCAGCCGCTCCCCAGAGCTAGCATCGCCACCTCAGCTCCACCTCAGATCATCAGGCATGAGAGTCTCATAGGAGCACCTGTCCCTGGGATCAGAAAGGTTGGGGACCACTGGCCTAACCTATTGTTCCTAGACTATGAATCTGTACAGCATGCTATTGTACAAAGCACGAGATTAAGTCAAACACTAGAAAAAATAAATGCAATAAGAGATGTGATGAGCAGGCGATGTATGAGGTTGCTGCCAACATTACGTGTCACACCATTTGCACCAAACCTTTTTTTTTTTTTGTAAATCAAAAGAGTATGATCAAAAATAATGATAAAAAGCATAGTAGAGAAAATACATAAACCAATGACATGGTGGTTTATCACCAAGTGTTATGTACTGTACATAATTGTAGGTGCTGTATTTGTGTAAGGATGGCAGTGCAGTAGGCTTTACACCAGCATCACCACACACACGAGAATAATGCCTTGTGCTAGGGTGTTAGGACATCACTAAGAGATAGAATTTTTCAGCTTTAGCTGCCATTGTATAAGTGGTCCATTGTCAATGGAAATGTCATTATGATACGTGACTACACGGGGATCTTTTAGGCTGATGATAGCAGAATCACAAACATAGTCACATCCTAAAAATGGTATAATAGGTACAGATGGAAGGATCATTTCCATGGGTCTGTATTATAGGAGAGTGAGGATGACTTTGAGCTCCACCTTGTACTATCATCCACATCTGCATAGCACATAAACAATGAGGTATTCTGAAATCTGACTATAAGGCAAACATTAGGGTTCCTGAAAAAGAACAATGCTATAGCTGAGATAGTCATTAATTCCACTCAACAGACATGGGACAGATGGTAGCAAGTTTAATGCTAGAAAGTCTTCCTAGAGGAAAGCTCTAGAGAATACACACACATTTGAAAATGAGTGTATATGCAGTCAACTTGATTCTCCAAGGTCGTAGCATTAATTTCCCATTCATTGTGGCATGATACTTTTTTCCTTTGAACAATTTTTTATCAATAAATAATTTTTAGTTAACATTTTCATTTTCTGTTACATTTCAATGGACTATTTTCTTCATTGACATTAATATGCACGAAATAAGTACAATATACCTGGTTAATACAATATGAATAACTTAGTAAACAAACAGATCCCCTCTGAAACTAGGAGCATTCTCCATTAAATTCAACAGAGCATCTCTATTAAAGCTTAAAGCTGCTGTAATAGTACTTCAGGATTTCCTGATTTTTAACGTTTTCCTTCTCAAGAAGGATGTAAAACACAGGGATTACCACAGCACTTTATCCTGATTAGTGAAACCAGTTAGGACCTGACTAACCACCACTACTTCAACATTTGTAGCTATTTAAGATCTCATTAAGTCTTCCAAGATATCATGAACATATTTTATAAAGCAATTATAGAAACAAGTACATACTTTTTTGATGATCACTTTTGGCATCTAAAAACATTAGTTTGAATTGCTAATAATTATAGGAACTATCGTTAAATGAGCAGGCGATCAGGCTAAAACGGGGGTCTGCAGAGATCCGGGACCAGCACCACCACACCAGCCTCGCACAGCCAGCAGCCAGGGGTCCTGCTGTGTCACTGTCGCTGAGATGTGCGTCTCTCAGCTGGCACAGTGGCTCGTGGGCAGACAGAGGGGCTGGCACATTATTCCCTGTTAAAAATAAATTCTAGGAAAATGAAAATTGGTTCATCAAACATAATACATTTTTAAAGCTGTTGAAAAAATGTATTCTATGAATCAAGCCAGCTTTTGAAGATATTGTGGTAATTCTATAAGTCTACAATATTTAATATTTATATTAAAATGTATGTAACCAACTTTGCCAATTAAAATTCTAGCAGAATACAGTGAAATAAATTTAGTTTGTGCACATAATATTACTGTGGCACTAAGTGGCACCTTAAAGACTGTAATTGTGTTTTATAGTCAGAAAAATTGGAATTTAACCTTTTCTTTCAAATACATATTTTAAAAAGTAGGATAAGGATACTCTCTATAAATGGTCAGCAACGGTATTTTAAAAGGAACATACATGTGTCTTGATCTCTGCACACAGCTCTGCCGACCTGGCAGAACTGGGAAGTCATTCTCTGGTTTTCATGCTCTTGCTCTTCATTTGGGGTTCCCTGATACAGAGATGGGGATTCCCCTCTTTGACTTTTCAGGTATTTGGTGCCTATCTGCTGTCTGAACAACAGAGATGGAGCAAATCCTGATCTTTTAAATATCACTCTTTATTTATCTTAGTATGCCTGAATTTTAATCAGCCACTTTAGGCTTTTGTAACTAATTTCACATTGCACAGCATCTGTCTTATGTTAGACGTTTAATAAAGGTTTGCTGATGGAAAAAGTTATGTAAAATTATTATCAAATAATTTTAGGCCTCAATAAGTAGAGGCTCTGGATGGAGGCACAGGTGGACCACACGAAGTCTGTGGTCCCTGACATCACACTCTTTAGACTAAGCTGCCAAGCAAATGAAAATAGTACTTTGAGGGTGATAGATATGCAGTGTGGGATGGAGAGGTCAAAAGGAGTGGCCTCTGTGCAGCCTTTTAGTTGGGCTCAGTGGTCTCTCAGGTAGGCATCTGGGCTGGGGCTGCTGAGGAGAATGTGGGGATCCTAAGAACTAATAAGCAGTCCAGTGCGAGGTAATGACTGGCACTGTCCTGGGCCAGGAGGTGAAGGCCAGCCGTCGGGACGGAGGCTACGGTTGGTTCTGGGTGGGGGAGGCCTGGCCGGAGGTGCGCGTTGACGGTGGAATCCGAGGCAAAGGTCACCTTCGTTCTGTTTCATCCAGAGACGAGAGAAGATGCTTCCTCAGGTGCCTCCAGTCTGGTGCTGCTGGAGGGCAGGGCCGGTTAAAGTGACCTGGATCACTGTTATGGGTTGCACTGTGTCCCCCAAAAAGACATATTGAAGGCCTAATCCCTAGTACCTCCGAACGTGACCTTATTTGGAAATAGAGGTGCTGCAAACATAATTAAGGTGAGGTCACACTATAGTGTGGTGGGCCCTTAATCCAACATGACTAGTGTCCCTCGTAAGAAGACAAAACAGAGACACGTAGGGAGAAGGGGTCATGTGACAACAAAGGTGGAGATCGGAGCGATGCAGCTGCAAGCCGAGAAACGCCAGAGATTGATGGCACCACCGGAAGCTAAGCGGCAAGGAGAGAGTCTCCCTACAGGTTTTCGCAGCGGCCAGGGGGTGGGGGGTGGGGGGCCCTGCCGACACCTTGACTTTGGACTTCTAATCTCCAGAACTGACAGAATAAGTTTGTTGTTTTAAGCCACCGGGTTTGTAGTATTTGTTAGGGCACCGTAGGAAACTAATCCAGTTTTCAGACAAGTGGAGTCCCATTCTCGGAAGCGCTGGCAGCTGGTCTCTGGCGCATACCACACCCTGCATGTTGGTCTGAGTCTCTCCGTAGTTGCCATGGCAACTACCTACTTAGGATGCTTGAGATTCTGCTATACCCAACTGGCCCTCCTTTGGAGGCTGGATCTATTTGGGATGGCTGGAGGCTGAGGAACGTCCCCCCTCACTTCTAGGATAAAGAACTTGCTCCACCCACAGAGGAAGATCTGCCTGGATGCTCACTCCTCCTGGATCCTCTCCTGACCCCATAGCCTCCCTTTAATCCTCCTGCCACAGGAACCCAGAGGCATGGTTTACATTTTCTCCAGAGTTACAGGTTAAGTTTGTAGCGTAAATCACTCCTCCTTCCTGATGTCTTGGAATGCATCTTTATACATAAGATACTACGTCTTTCTGGTAATAAAGATTCTGACAGTGAAGTGGGCCACCGGAACATGCCCTCTCAGTGATGTTGACTACATAAGACAGCATAGCGTAATTCATTAAATGTATGCATGTAGGCCTTTAATTTTAAAGAAACAGACCGTTTGCAGAAATTATTTAAATGGCTTTGCATTCAGTGGACTGTATGCTCCTTTGGAGAGTCATGGGAGCTTAGCCCCGAGACAGCAATGCATAACAGCTTGACAGTGGATTATGGCACACCGTACTTAGAACAGTTGGTGAAATTCAGATCTTAAAATGCATTAAAAAAAATTAACAGTAGTCTGAGTGGCCTCATTAACCATTCAAAGCTGCATTCTCAGGCTTAAATCATCATTGCTAAAATTAAGAACTATTGGATGAAGAAAGACCTAGAAGAGACAAAATCAAAATTAAATAATTAAGAGGGAAATGAAGAAGTAAAGACACGTAAAAGAGTAAAAGTTAAAAACAATGTACAGAAGGTGTAAGGTGGTCCTTTTCTTATTGAATACTAAATACTCAAGACAGATCCCTCAGGTGATTGCAAAATTGTATGAAAAGGTTCTAAGAGAAGTAGAAAAGAGCATGGCACACCTATCTCGCCACCTGGATTTGAGTCAGATTTGACTTGGGAAGCCACACTCTTGTCAGCAAATATGCAGGAAAAAGCTTCCATTCTCTTTTTCCCTCTGCAGTCTTCTTTTTGAGAACAAAATAACTCCTCAGGGCCTCTGGCCACTGAACTAATGTAAATATTTGGCTTCTTTGAGTTGCGATCAGTGGAAATGAGTATTGCTGCTGGCAGATGACTGGCTGCAAGTTCAGGGCCTTGACGCAGAGGCTGACGGGATCTCTTTGAACTCCTAGGCGCCGAGGTGACCTACATGAACATGACCGCCTACAACAAGGGCCGGCTGCAGTCCTCCTTCTGGATTGTGGACAAGCAGCACGTTTACCTCGGCAGCGCGGGTCTGGACTGGCAATCCCTGGGGCAGGTAATCTCCACCTTATATTCACGGGGAGGGTCTGAAGTTCTGTGAGTTGCATTTGAATGAGGTTTCCATGATTGAGATGTAGTCATATTTTTCTGCAAATTTTCGAGCAAGTTATCTCCATTTCCTTTTACTCCTTTCCGTAGACAGACGGACACACACATTCAAGTGCTGGTTTCTCTGCTGAGGACTACCCCCTCGTGTTTGGGGTTTTGTTGTTTGTTTCATATGGAAGTAGGTTCATCTTTTAAATGTTCATACTTGATCTTCTGGCTATTATTTCTTTTGGAAATGGTCTTCTGGCTATTATTTCTTTTGGAAATGGATCGGCATTATGAAATGTGAAAAATTTCCCCCACTTTAAACATGCCGAAAGCAGAATAAGGATAAGTTGCAAGTTATTTTCTATGATTCAGGTGAATAAACAAAGCCTTCTTACGATCTGTCCTTACACATTCAAGTGGTAGTTATTTTCACCTCAAATTACAGAAAACAAACAAACAAACAAACAAACAAACAGAGATGCCCATGAGCCAGAGGACGAAGTGGGAAAGCCACAGAGCTCAGTTCCCAGCCTGACAACTAGTCACGCTCCTTTCCTAGGGACCAAGCCACTCCTTCCAATGCATTCAGTGTTGTTCTCTGGAGGAGCCGCAGCCTCTCCACTCCCACACAGTGTGGAGCCAGGCCCTCTAGGTCTGTCCAGAAGAGAATCTCTTGTGATTGTTTTGTTCTCAGTCCCTGAGTCACACGGTGAGAGGAGGAATCAACAAAATGAACTTCAGAGATTTTTCTCCTTCAGCTCAAAGATACTAACAAAGTTATACTATTAAAAACCTAAATGGATTTTCATGATATTTCTTAAGTAGGGAGTCAGTGTAATACAAGATTAAAAAATAAGCTTATTTTATGATCCATCATAAATTCATGGAGAGGAAACTGTCAAAATTAAATTCAGGGGCTGAAACTCTCTTTTAAAACAAAGGCTTTATTAAGCCATTGCTAGCAAAAAAGCCTAGGTTCCTGGGAGTGCATATCTGATCCCCAGCAGCAGAGCTGGGTGAAAGATATACCCTCCGTCCTGGAGCTGTTGAGTGTTTTTATACATAGAGTTGGGGTTAAGGAGGTGAGCAGTTCTGAAAGAATTTACATTAGCTGTAGACAAAGTGAGTGGGAGAAGGCGAAGTTGGCAGTTCTGTGGCAGGTGCAGAATCCAGGGAGGAAGCGTTTGCTGCCCCAGGTAGGCTGTGGGCACGTCTGGCAAGTTCATTTACAGGTGGAGGCTCCTGGGATTTGAAGGTGCTGTTCTCTTTATAATCACGGACATGGCCACTTGGAAATTAATCTCAAATTCCAACGGACATACATAAATGTGGACAGGCTTTTGTTAGCTGGTCCACAGCTATTAACAGGCTAACTGATCCATCTCTTTCTCTCACTCTCTGGCCACTGTAATTTAATTTAGAACATCTCAGACTTTCTTTTCTTGTCAAAACCCATGAAGGAGTGCTGACATCCAAACATCCCATAGAGAGGGCAGGCGAAGGGTCCTTCTCTCCAGCCGTCAGGTTCTTGGAGAAGAGCAGCCTGGGGTGAGCTGGAGAAAGGCTGTAGGCATGAATAAAATGTATATTGGTGGGAAACCTCGAATTGGGCAGTGATTTCAGGCCGGATGGGGCTTTGCACAGAGACTTCCTGAAATCTGTGTTCTTTTCTTGGTTGTAAATTTAATAGCAGGTTAAACTCCACCAGGGTCTGGAAATTGGGAAGAGAAGCCTAGAAGAAATGTTGTGTCATTTTTTTCCCCCAAAGGCTACTATTTATGTGTTAGGCACTGTTAATAGCTTTACGTATACCTCGTTTGTCATAGCTGCCTCTGAGTGGATATTATCCCCATCTTCTAAATAAAGATAGTTTGAGGGGAAAAAAGCAGAACCGATTCTTGTTGCCCTTCTCTACTGTAAAATAGTAAAACACTCTCTAACCTGTGTAGGAATTAGGCATTTGGAGATGGTTCTCCGTGTCTTAAGGTTGATGTTAAGTTAGCAGACTCTGCATCTTTCATGTTATTCCTAGCAATTTGGAACTCATATTTGAATCATCCCAAAATGGCCATTTTATCATCCTTCTGTTGCTAAACTGAACTCTGAAAAATTAAAATAAATCTCACTTCTATTCTTTTTGCAATTTTTTAAAAAAAATTTTCCTCCTGGAAGAGACTATTCTTTAATGGGGGTAAAAAGGAGACATAGCTGGGGAGTGGGCAGGCTTAACACTCTCCTGCATGAGCATTCAGCCTCCCCACTAGCTCCCCCACTCTGGATGTCAACTGCTAACCTACCTGACACTCTTTCATCAACACCCACCCTTCTCCTCCTCCCCTCCGAGCTTGCACACAAGTGCTGTATTCTACCTCGTCCACCCTTTCCCTATAGTTCTCTGTATTTGGGATTATGTTGCTACACTTAATCATCTACCTTAAATTAGTTTTCCTTTCAACTATGCTTGACTACGTGGGATTTTTCTTCATCTACCTCAGTACGACCTAAAACATTTCACAGCAGGGCTCATGCATCAAAACAGATTTTAACTTGAGCAAAGCTGTGTGTGCAGCTAACAACTGCATGAAGAATTATAATGCATTTTCCAAGTGTCAGGTTCAGCCTAAATCATCAGCTTTATAGTTTGTGAAGTTTTCCAGTGAAATCAGATTCTTGCTATATCAATTATTGCCTTACATCTGTGATAAATAGAAGAGATAATAAAATTAATAATAATAACAGCTTCAATGTATCGAGGGATTTCTCTATACTAGGCATTCTTCCAAGCACTTAAGGAGTATGGACTCATTAAATAATTTTTACAGTAACTCTTTCTGGTAAATACTGGTAAATACAGGTAAATCATCGCTTTCTTTTTACAATGGTGGGAGCTGAGACACAAAATAAGTAACTTACTCAAGGTCATGTTTTAGGACATGGCAAATCTAGAATTCATACTCAGGTGATGTAGCTCCAAATCCCTCTTAATAATTTTATTTAAAAAACTAATTACACTTATGAAAAATCATTTTCTTTCATCTTCTTGCTGTGATGCTAAGCTATAGATTCCCTCTCTCACACTCTTTAAGGAAAGCTAACACTAGTCATCAAAAACCCTTCAGTCACACATGTCTTCCTGATTGACAGCCCATGATGGCATCATGGCCATGGAGTGACACCTACTGTTGCTTGGTACTTGAGTTCTGGGAACAGACTTAACCTCTGCATTAAATTTCAAAGACTAGGAAGTTGGTTTAGTCAATTTGTGTGTGCTTCTGTATTCCTCTCCTCCAGCCATTCAGGTGAGCCCTTAGGATCCATGGCCACGGGGGATCCTGTGGGAGGAAAGCAAATACCACCACGTGCTTTTCTACATAGGGGTCTGGATGTGTGACTCTCAGGAGCTCCTAAAAACACCGTGGAGAAAACAAACAAACAAAAAGGCAGAACTAACAAAGCAAAGCAAAGACCAGCTCATGTGTGAAGTGCCAAGGAAAGAGCACAGCAGTCTTCAGATCAGAGGGCTCTGCAGGAGTGATTCTGGGAAGGAAACCATGAAAATCCTCTTTTAAGAAAAAGCTACTTTTATAATTTTTTTGAGCATACCCTCTTAAATGAACTATTAGCCTGGAGTAGGGTTCAATAGGTTCATTGATCACACGAATATGGCAACTAGAGATGGGAGATTTTTGAATAAACACTATTTAAAAAATTATTAGAATAAACAGGAATGCCATTTAAATATGTTCGTGTTTTAGTCTTAGTCCACACTTATTCTAAAAGACCTAAAACATATATATTAAAACAGGCCAGCACGTGGGATGCACAAGCCCGTGAGCAGAGAGAGGAGTTTTTTCCAGTGGTCGAACCACGTAGCAGCCAGGGAGGGAAGGGATGGCACAGCCACTGAGCAACCTGCCCAGACCAGACCGTCTCCTGTCACCTGGACAGGGAGAGAAAACTGACCAGCTCAGGATCGCCTGGTATCTAAGTCATTGAAGCTTTTAATCTTGGAACTAGAAATTACCTAGGAGAATAATCAGTCTCGTGTTTCCAAGGTGTGCTTTATGAAATGCTATTTCGGTAAGATAGTGATGGTCATTACCTGGGAAAGGACTCTATACTCCCTACAATTGAGAAACTGTGGGTTTAATTTGAATATGTTTCCTCACTGCTGATGCCTTAGAGCCAGTCGTATGCTAATGAACTTTGTAACTCTCTGAGAGTATCCAACATTCATCAAACCTGTTTAGCCACAAATTCCTTGTCATAGTTTATTGTATAGAGCAAATATTCATGGAAGCCTTCCTATTTCCACAAGTGCTGGTCTAAGCCAAACCCTCTCTCACAGATGAGAACACTGAGGCACAGGTTTGGAGGGCTCGGGTGGGTGGATGCTGGCTCATTTACCCAGGACCCTCATACTTTCATGTCAAGTTTTAGGCAAATAGTCTTTCCACCACAATGCACTGCCTTAAGAACAATACGTGATTGCAAAGCTGGTAATTATAAGTTTCTGTCTCCTTAGCAACAAAACAACTGGACAGTTGTTAAGCCAGGGCTTAGTCTTATGTGGTAAAGATAATTGACAAGTAGTTACTGCACATTTACTCTGTTCAGAGAACTGCACTAATCATGGTAGAGGGGTGGGAAAAAATGCCATAACCCTACAAAAAAATTAAAATCCAGTTTGAAAAATAAAATATGTAAGCCCCCTTTAAAGTTAATTGACCACTCTGGATATTTGCCAATGAGGACCAGCAACAAAATGAAAATGTGGGGCCACTCGTTAAAAAATTATAAAGAATTTCAAGATGGAGACAGCGGAGCATTCTGCGAAGCATTGGAATCTCTTAAGTCAGGGTCCATCTGAGTTTGGGGCCCTGTGTGACTCAGGCCACACGCCCACGAGCCCTGGTGCCACCTAAGAGAAGTTGGCAGTCATTATGTTGGGGCCTTGAGAAGAGGAAAACCTCTGCAGACTAGACAGAGAAGGCTACAGCGAGGAGCTGGATTTGACCTGCGCCCTGAGAAAGGGATTCAGAGAGAGTAAAGACGGAGATGGGAATGGGCGTGGCATATATTAGAAGAGCCTCGAGCAGTTTCCTGCAGGACCAGAGTGTAGAGTTTGGAGTAGAAGGCTGGGAAAGACCAGGGTAGGTCTGGAGGGACTGTGAGTCCCCGCCCAGTGCGGGATGTGGACTTAGGCCCACAGGCTACGGGGGAACCACCGAAGGTCTGTGACTGACAACATTGGAAAAAATATAAAGAAAGTGCAGGGGCTGAAAGTGAGGAGAGCAGAGTGACAGAGAGCCTATGATAGTCATGATTAAAGGAGGAAGTGACAGGACTTCATTTGAACTATGATGATGTGAAGGTTAATTTTATGTATCAATTGGGCTAGGCTATGGTGCCCAACTGTGTGGTCAAACACCAGTCTAGATGTTGCTATGAAGATATCTTTTAAGCGTGATTAACATTTAAATCAGTAGACTGAGTAAAGCAGATTAACCTCTCTAGTGTGGTGGGCCTCATCTAATCAGTTGAAGGTATTAAGAGAAAAGACCAAGGTTTCTAGAAGAAGGAGCTTGGTCTTATGACTGCAACATGACCACCTCCCCTTCCTGAGTGTCTGGTCTACCAACTTGAGCTATGGATTTCAGACTTGCCAACCCTCATAATCATGTGAGCCAATCCCTTAAAATAAATCTCTCTCTCCACACACACACACACACACACACACACACACACACACACACTCCATTGATCTTGATTAATACAGATGATGACCATGAGAACTGAAAGGAAATTAAACAGAGACGTGGCAAGGCTGCATCTAGTGTGACCGATTGTGAAGAACGTGCCCATGGGAGCAGTGGTCATGATTCCAGGATCTGGAGCTGGGCCAGTTGAGCCAAGGACCATATTGTCAACAGAAATAGGGACTGTCAGGACAAAGGGGCAGTTCTGATGTCCAGTGGGCAGTTGGAGAAACGGCAGAGATTGGCTGATATATACTGATGCTTTTTGTCTACAAACTTGAGCACCTGAATAGTAACAGTTCTTGACTGGCCCTCAAGCTGCAGATTCCACCATAGCTGCTGTTTCTGATGATGACCGTTTGGTGGGATATTGAGAGTTGCACCTCCCTCTTTCTCTCCAAGACAGAACTTCTTTCAAGTCTCCCTAGGGGTTGACGTCATAGCCTGCCATTAGCAAAGAGAAAGGGTGCTCAGAATGAGAGTCTTCGATTCCCTCTTTTTGTTCCCTTTTCTTTCAATTAAAAGAACAAAGGACTGAGGTACCGTTTTGAAGACCGGATGAGTGTGCCGGTGGGTAGGAGGAGGACGCTGTTTTCATAGCACATCCTGCTAGCACTGTGCTGACATTTTCTCAGAATATATGAGGTTCTAAAGACATGTCTTAGCTCCTGGGGAAGCGGTGCATTGGTAATGCAGGTAACCAGAACCAAAATGAGAACAAACCAAAGCAAAAGGCAGTTCACCTGCAGATACAAGAGAATAATTAATATTTCTTTTGCAACATGAAATGAAGGAAAAGGAAGGATTGATTCTCCCAATATTGGTTTAGAAGATTACCTGGTCTGCTTAGAAAGGTCGTTTTTGTTTGCATATGTGCATACTTAGGTAAATGAGGGACTGGAAGTCCCTGTTCCAACAAAACAAATGAATTAGCAGACTTAATTTTCACTAACAAAGTCCTCCTTTCCTACAGTTTTTAAAGTAACAATTTGGCAGATAATATTGTTCAAAAGAGGCATAAGTAGGAAATCCTCTTTCTTAGTCTCCCCTTGGAGACACTCTCAGGAAACCAGTTTATCATCTGTTATAATACAATCTCAATGTGTGCGATTAAGTGAAAAAATAAGAGCACCATCTGCCCTCTTCTGTTTACCTTTCCTCAGATAAGATTTAGCCAGTAGGTGTTTCCACTCGTTTCCAAAATTTTCCCTCATATATCCCTCTAACCCCTATTCTAAATGGAATGATAACCTGACATATCTCTAATGGCTCCATATTTGACATGTTTTTTCTAGATATAATCCATTTGGTCAAAAGTCCCTCTTAAAATATGATCCCCAAAATTCAATAAAGTCCACCGTGTGGACTTTGGCTTACAGTTTTGAGCATTCTATTTCTGAAAATGTAGGCTAAATCCAGCTTCACTATCTGGCCAGCCTCATATTTTTGTTGATTGTTACTAAGCTTGTTGTTTGGCAATATAGTATAGTGTTTGGAGTCCAATAGGACTGAAATTGAATTTTTTTATACTTTTAATAAGTATATTACCCTGGGCAAGTTTGTTTTTGTTTTTGTTTGTTTGTTTGTTTCTCTGACCTTCAGTCTCTACAGCTGAACTAATAATACCAACCTCATACAGCTGTTAGGGATCAAGTGGGATGTTCTCACACACCCTAGCTCTGTACCTGTAACATGGTTACTTCTCAATAGATTGTAGCCTTAGAGTTGATGGTAAGGAATCTTTTTTTCCTTCCATGATAAGTTATCTGGATCAATAAGTAAAGAGAACGCCAGAGACTCTCGTTTTTATTGATTGTCTTTGCCAGAGACTCTATAAATCTTCCTAGGTTCATCCAAAAGCACGTAGCCTGGTTAACGGCACAGTAAGTGGGGAAATAACCCCCAAGGGGCAGGGACCGGGTTGGCAGGGGGGCGGGGGCCTGTCTTCCCCTGAAGGGAGGTCTCTAATGTCTTGCCACAGAGCAATATCCTACATCCTGTACTGTTCAAAGTTTTCATCATTGGTAATACATAGACGGCAAGTGACCAAATTTACAAGTAGCACAAATTGGGCGGGTGGGGAACAGAGCAAAAACCTCTGTTTTCAGAAGCAAGACTTAAAGAGATTTTAGCAAGTTAGTTCGACCACTGCTAACGAAAGGGAATTGAACAAGGGTGTGAAAATAAATGAAGGCCATCCAAACGAGAATAAAGGAAAGCTATTTGCTCAGAGCTCGCTGCAGGACAGGAGCCACCATCACTTGTGTGTTGCAGAGACTCACACGCAGGCAGAGGGGCGGGAAAGCTTCAACATGGGAAGAAGAGAGGTGGCAGCGTGCCTCGCCTGGGAGCTGTCGGAGTGGGGAAGTTGTAGAACAGCTAACTAGAAGTGGGGTGTGCAGTGTGATTGGTTAGGGGTACACATTTGGCTTTCTCCATTTGGTCCTGAGTTGGAAGCAGGGCAAAATGAGAGTTTATTTATCAAATCCTGGCCAGTCAGGGGCCAAATACTACAGGGGTTACTGTCTGGGCCGGTTGCTTCAGGTTGTAGGTCAGAGATCTGTCTTTATGTATGGCCTGGCCAATGTGCATTTGTATATTCAGTCTCTCTTGGGATACACAAAGCTTTAATCTCCCCCCTCCCACCCTTTGCCTCCCCACAGACTGGTCTAAGGATCCTAGGTAGGTGTCTGGAAGCCTGTGTTAATTAACAGATTCGGAGATGGGAAATTCCTGGAGAAAGAATTGGCATCAGTGTAAGCAAGAATTTTCTAACCTTAAAGTCTTCCGGTGATGGACAGGCCAGCCTCGTGAGAGAAGTAGCTCCCCGTCACAGGCAGGGATGCAGAGGACGAAATGTTCTGGGGACTGAAAATGGCTCGGTGTTACTGGACCACAGTTTGCGGGCGGGAAGAGAAGGCGGGAGTTCACGTAGCTCTGCTTTCTTCATCGGCGTTTACACATTGTGAGCTAACATCATCAGCAGCATCAGTTACTACTATTTTACACAACGTGCTACACAATCAGGATACCTCTGCTTCCCCACCTTGACTTAGGGGCCACAGCGCAGGCGTGTGCACACCCAAGAGCCTCGCCACACACGCTCCGTATGTTGGGCTTGGTCACAGAGCAGTGACCTGGGCCAAAAGCTGGTCCGCATCAATTCAGTAACATTTCTGACATTGCCCTTGTGATAGTTGAAAATACACTACTCGTTATGAAAATAAATCTTGATATGCAGGAAAACACTAGTTTAAATCGCAGAGTTTTGTTTTGTTTTGTTTTTAATACTGAGGTAAAACTCTATTTGGCAAAGCTCATTGAATATATACACACAGATTTTATTTCCTTCAATAAAAGTTTATTAAAAATGGTACATCAGATTTTTTTAGAGGGTTAGTCATACTTAAAAAGTGTGTTTATTTAAACAGCTGTGTTAACGAAGATTCCTCAGGCAAATGGTATTGTCCCATTTTTCTTATTTCATGGCTTTCGTATTTTAATTGGAAAAACTGGAACGTGTTATCTTGACACAATGACTTGCAGGAACACTGCTCTTATACCCATAAATCATCCTGAGTACTTCAAGAGTTCCTGCTCAAGAATCCACTGTTGTAATTAGCTGTCACTCTGTCCTTTATTGCTGAATTCACCAAAACGTAACTCTCATGTTTTCAAACCTTTTCTGAGCTTTAATTCCCGCAGTAGCTGGGTGTAGGGCGTCGGCCCCACCGTCCTGCACCAGTGGCCTTCCTAAGCCCGCCCGCAGACTGCTAAGCTGCTTCTCCCATTACAGTCGAAGCCCAATGTGGCATATTTGGACCTGAAAATATTCTTTCACTTCTGAATTGCCTGAGGTGCTGAAAATGTTTGTTCTAGAAATGGTGGGTCTGAATTTGATCCTCAGAAGCCTGTGGATGAAATTATGCTTCATAATAAAGCAAGATTAAGATAAACCATATATATAGGTACAAATGATAATAGGTTCAGAGTTTTGAGTAAGAGCTGTATACTTTTTAGAGATTTCTCATGAATCTTGATTTATTTAGTCCTCACAGCAGCCCTGTGAGATTCACAGGACAAGTTTTAGATGCTGCATTTTACAGGTTAGGAAACTTGTCTCTGAGAGGCCAGTTGAAGAATGTCCCAGAATTATTCCATCATTGGTAGAGAGTTAGGACTGGAACCCAAACTTCTGGTGTGTGTGACACTCCTTTCCCTGTGCTACACCCTTTTTCTTACTGAAGAATTGGCTGAATCAGTGGTCCAAACAGATAGCAACATCCCACATTGATAGTAATATCCCAAAGATCTAGAAACTAGGTATTTGAGAGCCTTCTCTAATTGCAATAAAATCAAGAACCAAAAACTAAACAGATCCCACACAGCCGGATTTTCGAGAGCCACACCCTTTCACTTATCGGAGCACCTCTTAGGGCTTTCGTTATTCAAGACCTGTTTGTTCTTAGGCTCATCACAGGTCTAATTAATTTTCAAGCTTTGGCCAGTAAGAGGTCACAAGACAGAGAAGAACACTGACAGTCCAGACAAGTGAGAAGTGTCCGAAAGAGCAAATGAACACTGACCATTCAAAGCAACACGTGAGTTCAGAACTCTCAGTCTGCATGAACCCGTCCACACGAGCCAGCCCCAGGCTTCAGAGCCAGCTCGTGAGGCTCCCAGCCTGCAGGGCACCACAACTTTCCCTTTAGGAAAAGAAAGAACTGTCCATTCACTGCAGAGTCCTGTTCAGGACACAAGAAATGTACTTAACCTTTTGAGAGAGTGATTGGTCAAAAAGGCCCAAGGTGTCATCTGCAGGCAGTAAACCCTCAGCTCTGGACAGTTTGGATTGTAAAGCAGCGCTGTCCAATAGGTGTACCCCACAAGCCACTAACACGAGCCACGAATGTAATTTAAAAGTTTCTAGTAGCCACATAGGAATGCAAGAAGCAGCAAGTCGAATTAATGTTAATAATTTTTGTATAATCTCATGTATCCTAAATATTATTTCAATGTGTCATCAATATACAAATTTAATAATGAGATATTTTTCCCTTTTGGGGGGGGGTAGCGAGTTCAGAAACTGGTGGCACTTTACACCCACAGCACATCTCAGGCCGGACTGGCCGCATTTCGAAGGCCGCGTAACCACAGGTGACGCTTGGCCGCACAGGTCTAGAGCGTCTCTTTCTCTCTTTAATCAGGAAGCAGATGCGGTTTTTTTGAGTTAATCACCAGTCTAAAGAGTCCAGGTTTTTGCTTTGAAAAGCCAGCTTTATGCGGGCGGACAGACCAAGCGCCCTTGGAATGACGGGCCGCCGTGGCGCGGCGTTTGCAGAATCGCGGCGGCTCGGGGCCCTGTTCCGGCCGCGGCGCTGTTCGCCTCTGCGACTCGCCAGCTGCAAAGGCCTCGGCGCAGTCCCGCGCGTGGCCCCGACGTCAGTGACTCATTTCTGTCTCCAAGTGAACGGATTGGGCCGTGCCGCCCTATGAAACGAGTTTGATGTTGTTCTCAAAAGCCGAATATGTATCACTTTCCTCTGCCAAGAGCTTTCATCGGGGCACGGGTCTGAAACATGCTTCGCCTGCTGCAAACGTGTCCTTTCCGCGCTCCGCTCTTTCCATTCACTCATTCATTCATTCGTTCGCAAAGATCTGCGTAGCATCTGCTGGGTGCCTGGCTGTTTGGAAGGTGCAGGAGCCAGGTCCTTTCCCTTAAAGAGCGCACATTCCACTCAAAAGATAAGCAACTGAACAAATCTATCTAACAGGATTTCAAGCGTATCAGCTCAGACTAGGGGAGAGCTCAGGTCGGGGTCCTTAGAGGAAGTGATACCTGAGCTGAACTTGAAGGGTACCGCGGGGAGCTAAGAGAAGGAAGGGGAGAGAGGTTTCTCTGTGCTCAGAGGTGGGGGAGGGCCAGGCTGGTCCAGAGAATCCGCAGTCGCCCTGAGGCTGCAACATGATGGGAATGCCGCCTCGAGGGGAGGGAGGATACCGAGAGGCCTTGGGCTGCGGGTGTTGCGCAGAGAAGCGTGGGTTTACCGCAGAGTGTGTGGAAAGCCCTGGAAGGGTTTCAGGAAGGAGTGGCGGCTGTGGCGAGGCAGATTGGACGGGCGCAGACTGGAGCGAGGGATACAGCTCAGGGAGCTGTGGTGGAAACCGGCCTCAGGGGTTGCTGGACAAGGCAGTTCCTGAACCAAGTTCCCTGCAGAACCAAGCACCTGGCAGTGAGGGAGGGCTGGAGGGGATTCCCTCCGGCGCTCACTGGCTGGGTGAGAGGGGGTTCCCTCCTGCAATGGCTGGCTGGGCTGGAGTGGGGGTCCCTCAGGCGCTGGCTGAGCTGCCCGGACTGGCTCATCACTGGTCTCTACTTTAGGCTCCTCACTGTCACATTTCAGCCCTGAAGGAAGCCCCAGGCTGAGTCACAGTGTCCTGAGTCAGATCAGCCCAGTCACCTCCTGCTTGGAAGGGTGTCACATCTTGTCATTTCTGTAAACAAGGAGAGCCCAAAACGCGTGCGTGCACGTACGTGAACGTGTGTACAGATGTGCACTTCCAGAAGAGTCTGGAAGGACACACGCCAAACTGCTCACGGTGACCGCCCCTGGAGGCAGAGAAGTCAGGGAGGACGGGCTTCGGTTTCCCGCTCCAAGGGCATCCGCACTGCTCCAAAGTGTTCCTTTGTGTGTGGCGACTACGTGTACTTAAACAGAATTACACTTAAAAATGTATTTAATTTTAGTTCGGTATATTCATTATATGTAACAACAAGCATTTGCTCTGTATGGGTGTACATGTGTATGTGTGTACATATATGTGTGCATGCGTACATGTATGTCACACCATGGTAGCCATTTAATTCCCCCAATGAGCAGTGTCCAGGGCCCCGATCTCAGGTTCCACCATCGAGACCTTTCTCTAGTCAAAGAGCACAAACTTCCAGCTGTGAGAGGATGTTTTCTGGGGATCTGATGTTCTGCGTGGTGACTGTAATTAACAGTGCTGTACTGTAAACTTGAGCATTGCTAAGAGAGCAGATCTTAGCAATAACAGCAACCAGAAAGGTATTATGTGCGGTGATGGATGTGCTAACACCTTATTTTGGTGACCCCTTCACAATATATACCTATATCAGACCACCAGGTTGTGCACCTTAAACTGATACAATGTAATGTATCGATTACTATATTTCAATAAAGCTAGAAAAAAACTTCCTAATCTCCTGAGCCCCTAAATAATAAGTGCCCGCTCTAATGCTGGCCCGGGCCTGACCCAGTGGCAT